>JAASFH010000114.1:0-36141 GCA_023333695.1 Globisporangium yorkense
ACCGACCGACCATTTGAAAGAGCCAAATCGAAATACGAAAAACAAAAGAAACTCACCGCTCACGCCGACCGTCCGGATTCTCGGTCTTGGCAGCTTTCGGCACTTTGTTCGCTCGTGTTCGCTTGCAAGAAAAGCGGCATTCTTTAAGCAAGTCAGGCGTGCTTGCTTTCACCGACCGACTGCCGTGTCCGGCTGACGCACATACTTTAACCAGCACGAAATCTCCTCCGAGCGCGACCGACCGTATTCGCCTGCTCGCCTCCCAGATTGCTTCAGAATTCGCGCTGACCACGCTTTTCCGACCGACCGCCGCGCTGACGCCGTGTAGCATACGCTCTCCAATTCAAAATAGAGTACGAAGCCGACCGACCGCCAACCGCTGTCGGAACTGCGCAGACGAACTTGTCTGCGATCCGCCGCTGCATTTCAGTCACTCACTCGCCAAACGTCCTCGATCGACTCGATCCTCGATCGATCGACCGAGCTGATCGCACGTCGTGGCCACCTCCACTTCGCAACTCCCCCACTCGCCCAAGGCAAGACACAAGACCCAAGACCGTCGACGGCATGTGCCAGACCATCGCCAACTGCGAGACGAATCCGTTCGCGGCACACGACGCCCCCTGCAAGAAGCGCCTCCGGGGCGCCGAGGAGCTCTGCGCCTGCAGCTCCCCCATCGCCCTCACTCTCACCACGCACCTCCAGTACACCGCCAAGCGCGTCAAGCGCCACACAACAACAGCAGCAGCAGCAACAACAACAGAGGCAGCACGGTCGCTGCCGCAGACCCACGTGTCGCCACGCAAGATGACGACGCGCACGATGTCTGCCGCCGCTGCCGCCACCGCCGCATCCTCCGCGCTCCCAGCTTCCACTGTCTCCGCCGCCGCCGCACAAGCGATCGCCAGCAGCCGTCTGCGCGCAGAGGTTGCGGCGCTGCAGAGCCAAGTGGCGGCCATGCAGGCGCAGGTGAGCGGCGCGGCGGCGGGCGTGCGCCAGCTGCGCCGCCTGGTCGCTGAGCTCGCGCTGCAGCGCCACCGCCCGGCACTGCTCGCGCGCTTCCAGCAGTACCAGTGCGAGTCGCACCTCCAGCGTCAGAGTCAGAACCGCAACCACCACCAGCAGCGCAGCAGCAGCACCTCCTCCGCCAGCGAGGCGTCGAGTGCTGAGTCGTTGTCGACGCTGTCTGGGAGCCGCCGCACATGACACACGCCCGTGCCACCCTGTAGTTTATTAAGCCAAGCGCAGGCGTCTGCGTGGAAGCAAGCATATACCGTGTACCATGAAGTTCGCCGTTGCTGTATCCTGCGAGCACTGAGCCCTCGATGTTGCCTCGAAGCGCGTGGTGCTCGGTGCGGTTCGTTGACATCTCGTGTACTAACAGCAGCAGCAGCGGCACGAGCAGCGGCACCCAGCAGCAGCAGCAGAGGCTTCAGCAACCCGATCGGTATCTTAGCAGCAGCAGCAGCAGCAAGTGAATTCAAGTCCGGCCGCCAGGGTTCAAGAGGCAGGAGATGCATGGTCATGAAGCACATTGACTCGTAGTGATGAAAACGAGCATCTACTGTACAATTTCGACCGACTGTGAAAGATCTCTTTTTCGAGCGTGTCCTATTCCATCCTCGGTTTCTCGATCACAGTGCTGATCCACATCGCTGTCTACGAAGCTACGCTCAGAGCGTGAAGTGCAGCGGCAGCACTCAGCTCACTCTCGTGCATGTCTGCGAGTCATGTGGACACGTCGTGACCTCCTTCCAACTGACCCAACCGAATTAAAGCCAATTTCCGCTATCGCAAGATTTATTTATTTCCGGAATGTGCTTGCATACAAACACCAAGTCAAATCGACATTTCCATCCACCCGCCATTCAAATACGAAAAAGCTCTCATTTCGCGATTCGCGCGCTTTCCTTATCTAAGCCAAGAGCTCAGGTCAGCAGCTCAGGAGCATGGCCGCCCCCGCGCCCGAGTACAACGCGGACGGGACCCTGCGGCGCCGCGCGGGCCGCCCGCCGTCCGCCACGTGGGCGCTGCTCACGGACACGCCGAACGCGCACAAGCTGGCGTCCGCCGTGTGCCGCAGCTGCAAGCGCGAGGTGAACTACCACAAGAAGCGCGAGGCGGCCGAGGCGCACCTGAACAAGTGCCCGCAGTTCTGGGACGCGATGATGGCGCTGCCCGCCGACCGCCGCCCCGAATGGTTCGGCGTCAAGAAGCAGAAGCCCGCGCCGGGCGCTGCGGCAGCGGCGAAAGCAGCGGGCGGCGGCGGCGCCAAGCGGAAGCTCAAGGACGACGCGGCGCCCGGCGGCGCCAAGCGCGAGAAGCTCGCGGGCGCGCTCGTGGCGCCTAACACGCCGTTCACCAGCAGCGCCCAGTTCCAGGAGCTCATGGCCATGCACTTCTACGCGACCGGCACGCCGCTCACGCGCGTCGCGGACCCGCACCTCGTGCAGGCGATCGCGACGCTGCGGCCCGAGGCGCAGCTGCCGACGCCCGAGGCGCTCGCCGGGCCGCTGCTCGACGCGTGCTACCGCGACGTGCAGGAGAAGGCGGCGCTGCTGCTCGGCGCCAGCGGCACGAACGCCTGCGTCGTGAGCGCGGACGGCGGCGGCGGCGCGACCAACTACATGGTGGTCACGCCACGCAAGACGCTCTTCCTGCACACCGACGCGAGCCCAACGCAGGCCACGGGCGAGACGGTCGCGTCCGGCATCGCGACGGTCATCCAGTCAATCACGGGCAGCGGCGTCGTGGTCGGCGCGACCACCGCGAACACGCCGGCGCACATGCGCGCGTGGACGCTGCTGAGCAAGCAGTACCCGAGCCGGTTCTTCCACGGCTGCGTCTCGCACCTCGTGCAGCTCGTGGTGCAGGACCTCTTCGACGCCGAGCGCAGCGACGGCGCCGACGACGTCGAGGCGTTCAAGCTCGCGTCGCTCGGCAAGTCGCCGTTCAAGAGCTCGCTCGTCGAGTTCGCGGGCGACTGCCGCGACGTCGTGCACTTCTTCGCGGTGCGGCCGCAGCTGAGCGCGCAGCTGGAGCTGCGCCAGCGCACGACGGGCGCCAGTCCGCTGGCGCAGGCGACGCTACAGCAGCGCTTCGCGACGCTGCTCGAGTCCGCGAGCCACCTGGTCGCGCTCGTGCGCGACAAGCACTTCGGCGGCAGCCGCGCGCTCTCAGCCAAGGAGCAGACCGAGCGCCAGCGCGTCAAGAGCATCCTGTCGCAGTCGAGCTTCGTGGGGAACCTGACCAAGTCGCTGAGCCTGCTGCAGCCGCTCGACAAGCTCGCGCGCCGGTTCGCGCGCACGAACGTGCCCGTGTCAGAGGTCGTGCCGGCGTTCCAGGAGCTCACGCAGACGTACGGCGCGCTCGTCGCGGGCGGTCAGCTGTCGGCGGCCGAGGGCGACTACATCTCGGCGCTCGTGACCGCGCGGCTGGGCTTCTTCCGGCGCGAGGCGCACGACTTTGGGTACCTGCTGGACCCGCGGTTCCTGGGCGACAACCTGCTTATCTCGCAGCGGCGCGAGACCGAAGACGCGCTGTTCGCGTTCCCGGTCGACGACGCGAGCACCACCGTGTCGGAAGAGGACGCACTCGTGACCGCGGACGAGTACACGAACTTCTCGGTGTTCGCGCGCGCGGACCGCAGCGCCCAGTCGACGCACTTCCAGCTGCTGCTGCAGGGCAAGCGCTCGCCGCTGCAGTTCTGGCAGCTCGAGGGCGCCGAGTGGCCGCGGCTGCAGCAGATCGCGCTCAAGGTGTTCTCAATGGCGGCGTCCACGGCGGCGGCGACGCGCTCCGTGGCGACGCTCTTCGAGGAGCAGAAGCGCGCCGACGCGGAAGACGGCGGCTCGGACGACGACGACGCCGCGACCGCAGGCGACGCAGGCGAGGACGCCAAGGACGAGGACGAAAGGCGCCTGTTTGCCGGCGAGCTCAAGCCGCGGAGACCGCGCATGGCCAAGAGCCCCGAGACGGTCGAGAAGCTCGTGTACATCCGCGCGAACGCGGCGCAGCTCGCCGAGATCAGCGCCGTGCGCGCCGACAGCGCTTCGGCCGAGGCGCCCCGCGGCCACGTGTACTACGAGAGCGAGGACATCGCGATCATCTGAGCGACCGCGAGAGGAGGTTGTGTAAGCAATGGCATGTACGGGTGGCGCTCAGAGACGGACTCACGGACTCACGCTCATACTGACGCGTGCTTGGCGACGAACTGCGCGATGCGCGCGACACCGGCCTCGGAGCCCGGCAGCAGCCACGCGGGGAAGACCGGGAAGACGTGCGGCATGTCGGCGTGCACGTCCAGCTCGCAGCCGCGCACGCCATCGGCCTGCGCCTTGCGCGCGAGGCGCAGCGCGTGACCGTGGAAGACGTCGAAGGCGCCGGTCTGCACGAGCAGCGGCGGCAGCGCCGAGAGGTCCCGCGCGACCGCGTGCGCCTCGCGCCACGCGCGGGGCGACTGGAAGAAGAACTCGCGGAAGCCATCGGACACGGGCTTCTGCAGGATGCAGTGCGTCGCGAGCGCCTCGCAGCCGGACAGGTCGACCCACGGACAGCAGCACACGGCGGCGAGCGGGCGGGCACCGCCGGCGTCGCGCACGCGCCGCAGCGTCGAGAGCACGAGGCCGGCGCCGGCGCTGTCTCCTGCGAGCACGACGCGGCGCGGCGGCACGCGCAAGTTCTCCGTGAGGTACTCGTACATGGCCATGCAGTCGTCCGCGGGCGCCGGGTAGACCACCTCCGGGATCTTGCGGTAGTTGGCGATGAGCACGTGCACGTCAGGCGCTTGGTGCTGAGAGGTCCATTCGCGCAGGATCCGCGCGCGCAGGCGGTTGCAGAAGTCAATGTACACGTCGGGACTCATGGACGAGTAGCCACCGCCGTGCAGGTAGAGCACGACGAGCGGCTCCGGCGAGTCGTCTGCGCTTAGGAAGCTGGCGCTGGAGAGCGGCGCCGCGCTGCTGGCGCGCAGCCAAATGTGCTCGAGGCCGATGTGCGCGAAGCGCTCGGCCATCGTGCCGTGCCGTAGACACGAGAGCCAGCCCTGCACGCGCCCGAACGCGTGCGCGTTGCGGCGCAGCGTCTGCGCATTGCGCAGCCAGATGACCTTGCGACCGTGGCGCATCGCGACGTCGTTCGTGATCGCCTGGAAGACGTGGAAGGCGGCGCTCCAGCCGCGGAACTGCGGGCGGAAGCCCCGCCGCGCGTGCTGCACGCTGGCGCGAGCGGTGGCGGCGAGCGCGCTGGCGACCAGCGCGCCGATGTCGGCGAAGCTCGCGGCGCACGGCCGCGCGATCTCGTGGAGCGCGAGCAGCGCACCGGCGACCGTGACCACGAGAGCGTGAGGGAGCGCTGGTTGCTGCTGTTGGTAGTGGTGGTGGTGGGGCAGGAGCTGGTAGTGGAACTCGTTGAGCAGCAAGGCGCTCAGGAGCGCTGCGAAGAAGACCGGCCACAGCAGCGGCGCCTCGTAGCCGGCAACGACGTGCTTCGGGAGGCTGCTGGCTGTGAAGATACTGCCACCACTGCTGCCAGCTGTCTGCGTCCTGCGCACAAGCGCCATGGCGTTCTCGCCACTTGTGGTCTGCCACGTCGGTGTGGAAGTGAGCGGCGATCGAGCAGAAGATTGCGACTGACGTGCTGCCGTGCTGGAGGGAAGCAGAAAGTGGAACTCGCTGAGATCGCTCGAAGCATGTGGGTGACAAGGGCGCGTATGCGTCCAAGTGACGACGACGACGACGACGCCGTCGAGACTCTCAACTTGGTGATCTAGAGCGAATGGATCGAGCACGTACGGGAGTCAGTGTAACCACATGCAGCATGAAGCACCAGAGAAGATCGCGACCCTCTGAGATCGATTGCTCGCATCAAAATGGATATCACAACTTACACGAAGGCGAGACCTCCGATCCGAGTCGGATGTCTCCCTTCTAAAGTTTACTTACCTGTCGTAATTGATAATCAAACGGACTAATTAACTTACACGCGAGGTGAGCTCCTTCCATTGAGGGATCTCACTCCCGTGTTAAGTTGCTGCTCGAATGATACGTGTACTGCACAGCCGATGCTCGTGAACGAGGACTCTCGTCCTTGGCGGCACACTTGCAGAGAGCCTGGAAGCGCAGCGCACATGCACACACACACACACACCAGCTGGAGCCACCATCATGGCGACGGCACCGAGCGTCGAAGGCTACAGACCGCCGTCCCTCGCGGCGCTCGCAGCAGGGCTCGCCACGGGTGTCGTCCTGGTGTCCGAGCCCAGCGGCGTCGCGTGGTCCACCATTCTCCCGACACTCGCGCTCACAGCGCTGCTGCTGGCACCGTCGGTCCTCGCAGTGCATGAGCTCCTGCGGCCGTTCTGCTGCAGCTTCTCCGAGTTGTGCGCGCTTGCGCTGCACGCGGTGCTCGCGACCTCATCAGCGATCAGCAGCATCCTGCGCCGCGGAGGTGCGCCGCGCTTCACCGAGTGGACGCTCGCCTACGAACTCTTCCGGGAGCTCGCGGGTGCGCTGGGTGAGCGCGGCGGCGAGCACATTGTCAAGCCGCTCAATGTCGTGGCGCTGCGCCGCGTGTTCGACACCGTCGGCGCGTTCACGCGCGAATCCTCGTGCCGACACCACCACACCGTCGCCGAGAGCTTCAGTCACCTGGGACTCGAGCACATCTGGATCAAGCCGCGACGCTGCGGCGGTGATGTCAGCGCTGCTGGCACCAGCGCGCACAGGGTCGTCGTGCTCTACTACCACGGAGGAGGCTACGCACTCTGTAGCCCGCAGCTCTACGTCGAGTTCGGCAACCGCCTGCGCGCACAGGTGGCCGAGGCGGTCGCTGCTCGCTGGAGCGCCAATGACGACTGCAAGCCGCCAGATGTCCACTTGCTTCTCGCGAACTACCGCAAGATCCCAGAGCACCACTTCCCAGCGCCAGTCGACGACGCGCTCGCGATGTACGATTACCTCGTGCACGACGAGAAGGTGTCGCCGAGCCAGATCGTCATGGCAGGCGATAGCGCCGGCGGTGGGCTCGTGATCGCGACGCTTCTGCGACTTCGAGACGCGCAGCGCGCTCTGCCTGCCGCGGCACTCACGATCTGTCCGTACGTGGACATGATGGAGGACGTGGCCGTGTCGGAGCACTGCTTCATCTCCAAGTCCATGCTCACAGGCATCCGCGATCACTGCGTCGCAGCAGAGGCCGCAGCTCGAGCCACAGGTGGCGAGACGTCCAAGTCGGGACTCCTCGAAGCCGTCACGATCAACGCCGATCTGCGGGGTCTGCCGCCGCTGCTCATCCTGGCGGCGGAGTTCGACATCCTCCTGAACCAGTCGCTGGGACTCGAAGCCACGGCGCGCCGCCACCACGTGGACGTGGAGATCGACATGCACGAGCGGATGCCGCACGTGTTCTGCCTGATGCCAGCCAGCGTGCTCCCGCAGTCCAGGGCAGGCGTCGCGAGTCTCGCGTCGTTTGCTGCGCAGAGACTCGTCCCCGCTCGTTCGTGCTGACAGCCGACGCGACGAAGGAGCTGAGCGGTGAAGTAGCAACAGCACGTGCACGTCAGAGACTCGGAATGACATGAAGTGATTAAGATGAAACATGCAAACTGGTGCGCACTGACGCGCTGCTGCCCTCATGCTATCCTGTTGCTGCTCTGCTTTCTCCTGCTTGGTGGATGAGTACACGTGCCAGACTTTGCCAGATACTAGCGTCGGGTGTCAAGAGGATGTGCCCGCACCCTTACTCCGACAGCATCTGTTGCAGCTCGTACTCGATCTTTGGCGCCGTCGGACGGTGCGCCGGGTCCGCCTGTAAGCAGCTGTCCGCCAGGTCTAGGATCGCCTTCGGACAGTCCTTCGAGAACGTCGGACGACGCGCGCCCGCTGCCACCTGCTGCAAGATCTCCGCCTGCTGCAGCTTCCCGCCGCGCGCTTGGTTCATCTCGTTCCTGTACGGGTAGTCCTCTGTGTCGATCTCCGACAAAAGCACGCCGAACGAGAAGATGTCCGCGCGCTCGTCGTAGTCCTTGTCCTGCAGCACCTCTGGCGCCATCCAGAAGCTCGTGCCGACCCCCGCCGTCATGTGCGTCTCCTCGAACCGCCGCTCGCGACTGATGCCAAAGTCGCTCAGCTTCGCTTCCATGTCGGCGTTCATCAGCACGTTCTTCGCCTTCAGGTCGCGGTGGATCACCTTCTTCGGACGCAGCGAGTGCAGGTACGTCAGCGCCTCCGCCACGTGCAGCGCGATGCGGGTCTTGTGGTTCGCCCACGACAGACGGAACCCGCGCTGCTTGAACCCCTGCAGCACCTCGCGCAGGTCGCCGCGCTCCATGAACTCCGTCACGGCCGACAGGTGCCCCTGCGAGTCACACGCCCATCCCACGAACGCCACGATGCGCGGGTGCACGAGGGTCGCCATCAGCATGATTTCCCTCATGAACAACTCGGTCTGCTCCGTGTTGTCGCTCCGGTCGGATCGGAGCTTCTTGATCGCTACCTTGTGGCCCTTGTACTCTCCGACGAAAACGGTACCAAACCCGCCCTCGCCGATGTGCTTCTCAAACTTCAGATGCTTGTCCCGAATGTGCTTCTTCTTCAGCAACGGGTCGCGCGCCTGCAGCATGTTCACTGTCTCGTCGAACGCCGGTGTGCTGCCGAATGCGTCGTCCTTCCGCGACTCGAGCCACTGCCAACCGATGCACACCAGCACCAGCACCAGCACCACCATGGCTGCGATGACGAGAGTGTACAGGCTGGAATTGTTGGAGCCTCGATTCGCTTGGGTCGGGGTCGCGGCGGAGTAGGTGTGAGACAAGGGCAATGTGCCGCCAGCACGCCCGGTAGAGTGATGGGCGAGCAACTCCGCCGTGTACGTCTTCAAGCCCTTCACCAGTGCATCCTCCACGTTGCCTCGAATCGTGCTCACGTAACTTTCAACCACAACGCACACGTGTTGGACAGACAGCATCGCACACATCACATACCCCTCACATGTCATCAACAGCTCACATCGCCTACAACTCACGGCTCTTTAATGTTCGTCATCTTCCTGGCGCACGCATCCGCATTGCAACAAACACGTGAGTTCTTCTGTAGCTGACGACATGTGCCACGACAAGCAAGTGCAGGACGAGCAAATACGCACAAGTTGTCTTGTTGGGCTTATTGGGAAATGGCAGCTCAATTCCCCACTTTGACGCGCGCTCAGATTATCAGAAATTTTCTTGTGGTCGTCCTGAGGCTAGGATTGGTCAAATCGAGCCCAAATTTCACCACAAAAAAGCTCTCGGACGGCTCTGTCAGGCCTGAGAATATCTCGCCCGAAAACGCGTTTTTGCAAAAGTTATTCAATTTTTCAACTTTTTTGGGGGGGTGTCCTTATCTTTTTGGCGCGCACTGTATTCTGTTGAATGGTGTCCCCAGAGTCGTTATTTATTATAAAGTGCCTCCGGAGTCATTATTTGCATGTTCAATGGCACTCATCGCTTCCGTTCTTAACGCACATGCCTTGAGGTCTCTTGTACGATGGACATGTACATCTCAGCTACTCCGCGACCGCGAGACTCGCTCGGATCTGCTTGGCAGCAAACGCTGCGAGGCGCTGGAGACCCACGGCGGCGTACGGCAGCACCGACGGCGACGTCGTCGTGAACACGTGGGGCACGCCGTCGTGCAGATCCGTCTCCCAGTTCTGCACGCCGTCTGCCTCGGCCTTCGCGATCAGGTCGAGCGAGTTCCGGTAGATGTAGTCGAGCGACGCGGCTTGCACGAACACGGAGGGGAGACCGCGCAAGTCCGCGTACACGGGCGAGTGCTTGCGTGCCTCGGCGGCGTCGCTCGGGTCCACAAGCGCAGCAACTCGGAAGGCGCGCATGAGCCGCTGTGAGAGTCCGCAGTCCGGCGGCGGCACGAAGCCCTCCGGCTCCTCCGTAAAGTCCACGTACGCGCATGAGACCATCGCCGCGAGCGGCTGGAGGTGATGCTTGCCTGCGTCGCGCAGACCGAGCAGTGTCGACATAGTGAGTCCACCGCCGGCGCTGTCGCCCGCGACGATGATGCTGCGCGGCGAGATCCCGTGGTGCGTCACGAGGTACTCGTACATGAGTAGCGCGTCCTGCGCTGGCGCCGGGAACTTGTTGACTGGCGTCTTGCGGTAGTTTGCGAGGAAGAAGTCGAGCTGGACGCTCTTGAGCGACGGCGCAGTCTCCTGCAGCTCGCGCACGATCGCTGCACGTAGCGTGTTGCAGAAGTCCACAAAGTACCGGGGGCTGTAGACCGCGTAGCCGCCGCCGTGGTAGTAGAGCACCACGAAGCGAGCAGCGCTCTCCTCATCCACACCGTCGACAGCCTTGATCCAGAGGTGCTCGAGTCCGTTCACGTTCTCGGGAGTCACGACTGTGCGGTGTCTGCGGCACGAGAGCCATCCGGCAGCGTCGCCCACGACCTCCGTGGTGCGCCGCAGCCACCCCGCCGACGGTTCGGACGCCAGCGCATCGCCGTAGCGCTCCGTGACGAAGCGCTTGAGCGCGCGGGCGACTTCGAAGCGGAGCGTCCACTTTGGGTGCAGCGGCCGGAAGCCTCTGCCTGCGAACAGCGCGAGTGTCTTGGCGACCGTGAACGCGACGCGCACGGGGAAGAGCGCGACCTCCGCCGCGGCCGAGACGAGCGCCGAGAGTGACAGCATCACTGATGGTCAAGTGAGCTCTCGCGAGTTTGATGCACATCAACGAGCAGAACCGGGACGCGTGTCAACGTGTATCGGAGACCTCCAGATACCGGTATACGCTACCATCGACAGCTCGGGAGCTCTTCGACAAGCAGGAAGCGCGACGCAGAGCAAGCGGAGGAACGACACACCTGCTGCATTGGTCTCTCACGTCAGTAGTAGCACCGAGCTAAACTGTATCAAAACTCGTCTCCCACTCTCACACGGTCTACGCCGCCGCGCCTTGGCTCGCGCGCTTGTGTTTGATGTACTTGGCGCGGCTGCTGAGCGTCGAGGCGAACTGGCGTGCGATGTACTTGCCCATGGACGCCACGCCGACCTGCGCGTACGGCAAGACGAACGTCGGCAGGAACGCGAAGATGTGCGGCATGTGCTCGTGCACGTCGAGCTCCCAGTTCCCGATGCCGTCGGCGCGGACCTTGGCGAAGATCTCGAGCGCCTCGGCGTGCAGGTAGTCGAGCGTGCCGGTCTGCAGGAACATGGGCGGCAGGTCGCGCAGGTTGCAGTGCACGGGGGACGCGTCCTGCCACGTCGACGGGTCGTTCGGGGTCTTGTGGTACGCCGTGCGGAACGACTCGACCAGCAGCGGCGAGAGGACGCAGAGCGGCGTCGCCGCGCCGTCGCTCGAGCCCTTCGCCATTGACGTCTTGGGGCACATGAGCACGCCGGCGAGCGGCAGCAAGCCCGGCTGGCTCTGCCGCAGCCGCAGCATCACCGAGAGCACGAGGCCGCCGCCAGCGCTGTCGCCCGCGAGGATGATCTGGCGCGGCGAGAGCCCCTGGTCGGTGATGAGGTGCTTGTAGATCGCGACGGCGTCCTGCGCGGGCACTGGGAACTTGTGCTCGGGTGCCTTGCGGTAGTTCGCGAGCAGGAAGTCGACCTGCGGCTTCTCGACCTGGTGCGCGCGCTCAAGCTCCTTCACGACCACGTCGCGCAGGCTGTTGCAGAAGCTCACATAGAACCGCGGGCAGTTGAGCGTGTAGCCGCCGCCGTGGTAGTAGAGCACCACGAAGCGTCTCGCCGCCCCGTTAGCCGCTCCAGCGCCAGCACCAGCAGCTCCGGTGCTGACCGGGGACTTGGGGCGCGTCGGCTGCGAGGTCGCCGCCTTCGCGCCGCTACCGCTCGCTCGGAGCCAGAGGTGCTCGAGCCCGTTGACCACCACAGGCGTGGCCTCCGTGCCGTGCGCGCGGCACGAGAAGCCGCCCAGGAGGTTCCCCAAGCGCGCGCTCAGGTCGCGCAGCTTGAGTGCGTAGTGTGGGCGCACGGCGCCGTCGCCGAAGCGGTCGACCACCGCGCGCATCACCGCCTGCGTGAGCTCGAGCCAGAGCGTCCAGTGCGGACGCAGCGGCGCGCCGCCGCGTAGCAAGTAGCGCAGCAGCGTGGCCCACATGGTGGTGAGCACCACGACGTTCGCCGGGTACCCGCGGTGCAGCACGAAGACCCAGAAGGCGGCGAACGCGCCGTAGAGCGCGAGCGTCACGAGGTCCATCTTGATTTTGCAGGTTGAAAATGGGAGTGACGTGGAATGTGGCTTGGACTGTGCTGTGGCGGGAGAGTTGTGGAAATCACAGGAAAACCGGTATTTGAACAGGAAGCTTTGGACTTGAGTGAGAGAATTTGAGGGAAAGATTCGAATGGTACTCTGGAGGACTTGGCTGTCATGTGGAGGTGACACAGAAGCAGCAGCCGCCCCTCAAGCGTTCATGTTGCATGATGGTATGCTGCTACTACTGCTTGTGGCGTCGCTATGGCATGCCGTCACGCCAGATTGGACACGTGTAGTGATCTGGAGCGGATGCCGTCTACATAGCGCTCGTCTGGCATGGAGGCTTGGTGGATGTCAAGGAGCTTGCAGTCTCTGCTGCCTTAAGGCTCTGGAGCTGCTCGCAAAGCACGAGGAGCAATAGCCGCAGACTATCATTCCGAGCCGCGCAAGATGGTGGCGACGAAAGCACGAGGATACGCTGTGCGCCTTCCTGTTCTACTACCGTCGCTGCAGTAGGATACCCGAGTGGACATCCTTGCCACCGCAACCCACACGCACTTGGCTTGGATTCACCTTCCACGCTGCAAGGTGATTAGAGCTGGTAGTTGATAACCCGTGTCCCGAGCTGGTACATGTTCTTGGCCGCATTCACATCCCGCTGTGGGCGTGATGTGGTTTGCTTCATGGCTGTGTTCGCCACGAGAGCCGCGCTGTCCTACTGAGCAAAAGTGCGAGAAGCGCCATGTTCGGTATCTTTCTCGCGCCTTGGAAGGATGACGAACCTTGCTGCAGACGCCAGCTCGTCATGTTCGCGCCTCACTTCGAGTCTCTTCGCTACATCCTCTCGAGGTGAGGGGCTCTCACATGCGAGAGGATCTTGAAAAGCCACGCCAGAGATCGCGAGGTCATCAGCTCGCCAGTCGATTATGCTCAAGCCAACTTCAACATCGCCCTGAAGCCAACCACCCAGCCACTCGTCCCGCACTCCTCAAGATGCTGCCTCCAACCCAAGTCACGACCACGGCAGCAGCTCGCAGCGCCACCGCGAAGATGCTCGCGCTCGCGCGCTTCCTGCTCGCGTCCAAGAGCGCGGACGCCGCGCGGCTGCGCCGCCTACTGCTGTTCGGCGCCGCAAGCACCTCGAGCCTCTCGGCGATCTTCGCGTACGTGGCTCGCGGCTTGTGCCGTACGCCGCTTGAGTTCGCGCACCTGGCGCTGCACGTGGCAGCGACGATGGTCATCACTGCCGTGCGGTTCGTCGCGCGAGGATGCCGCCCGCTCTACCCGAACTGGACGTTCCGGTTCGAGCTGGTGCGCGCAGCCATGCGCTGCTCCACTGATCTCTACGGCCACCGCCTCATCGACAGGCGGCACGTCGAGCACATCCGGCGTGCGAGCGAGGTCTACGGCACGTCTCTCGGCTGGGTGTACGCCAAGGTCCACGGCAGCCGCGCCGAGCCGGTGATCGTGAACGGGCTCGAGCACATCTGGATCAAAGCGTCGAGCGAATCAAGCTCAAGTGGCGCCGAGCGCTTCGTTGTGCTCTTCTACCATGGCGGCGGCCACGCGGTGCTCAGTCCGCGCATGTACATCCCATTCTGCAACACGTTGCGCACGGCGATCTGTGAGGAGCTGCGCCAGTCGTTCCCGGAGGTCTCGCAGCCGCAAGTCGACTTCTTCCTGGCCAACTACCGCAAGATCCCGGAGCACCCGTTCCCGATCCCTGCGCAGGACGCGCTCGCTATGTACAAGTACGTAGTCGAGCACGAAGGCATCGATCCGAGTCGAATTATCGTCGCGGGCGACAGCGCTGGCGGCGGGCTTGCCATGTCGACGTTGTTGCGGCTGCGTGACAGCAAGACGTCGCACCTTATGCCGCGCGCCGCGATCCTCTGCTGCCCGTGCGTGGACATGTCGGTGACCGAGGGCTTCGAGCCGCCACCTCACTGCGTGCTCTCGTCGTCGATGATGGAAGTCTGGCGAAAGACGTACCACCCAACGCCGCATGATGAGTCGACGTGGGAGGACGCTTCGCCCGTGCACTGCGACCTGCGCGGACTCGCGCCGGTGTTCTTGCAGACTGCGACGCTCGACTTCCTCTACACCCACTCGCTGCGGCTCATGGGAAAAGCTAGAAGCGATGGTGTGGAGGACTGGGAGCTCGACGTGCAGGAGGGCGTCCCGCACGTCTTCCCCGTATTCCCGACGCCGCTGCTGCCCCACGCGATGGTCGGCGTGCGGAACATGGCGCGGTTCGCAGCGAAACACTTCCACGCAGCATGGCGCGACGCCACCAAGGAGGAACCGCCTGCTGCATGAGAGATCATGTACAACACTGTTATGAACTGCATGCACAAGACGGAGAGAGCTCAGTCCACGTCATGGTCGTTGTTGTGTGCCTGCAGCTGCAAGTTGGTAGTGGAAGCGCGCCTACTTGCGCTTGTCCTGCATGCGCTTCTCGGCGGCGGCCTTCGCCTTCGCGAGGCTCACCTCGAACGGCGGGTAGCAGATGCCCTCCTCCGTGATGATTCCCGTGAGGTACTCGCCCGGCGTCACGTCGAACGCCGGGTTGAACACCGGGCAGTTCTCCGGCGCGATGCGCACGTCGCCGACCATCGTGACCTCCTCCGCATTGCGCTCCTCGATCGGGATCGTCTTGCCGTCCGTGAACGTCAGGTCGATCGTCGACGTCGGCACGCATGCGTACACGGGCACCTTGTTCTCCTTCGCCACGACCGAGATCTTGTACGTGCCGATCTTGTTCACGACGTCGCCGTTCGCTGCGACGCGGTCCGCGCCGAAGAGCACGACGTCCACCTTGCCCGAGAGCATGAGGTACCCGGCAGCGTTGTCCGCGATCAGGTGCATCGGCACGCCCTCGCGCATGAGCTCCCACGCCGTGAGGCGCGCGCCTTGCAGACGCGGACGCGTCTCGTCCACCCACACGTGGATGTTCTTGCCCTGCTTGTGCGCCTCGTAGATCACGCCGATCGCAGTGCCGATGTCGACAGTCGCGAGCGCGCCCGTGTTGCAGTGGTGCAGGATGTTGGCGCCAGGCTTGACGATCTCCGCGCCGAACTCGCTCAGGCGGCGGTTGATGTCCACGTCTTCCTCCGCGAGCGCCTGCGCCGCCTCGAGCGTATAGCGCACGAGCTCCGCGACGCTCGCACTGCAGAACACACGTCAGTACGAGTACTATCGCCTCGAACCAACAGCGCTGCGCGCAAGACGTACCCGTGCGCAGCCTTCTTCTCGACGTCCTTCACGACCTGCTCCGTCGCTGATAGTGTGGGGCATCCATCCAAGCATGCAACACCCGTCAGCCCCCAACGAACGCTCGGCGACGACAAGTCTTGAGAACCACTGTCGCACCCCAGACGAGGTTGACTGCCGTCGGCCGCGCGCCGTCGATCGTCGCCTTGGCGCTCTTGATCGCGCTCAGCAGCTGCTCCGCGCTGCTCGCACAGGATCACATGCTTAATCTCTCTATCGCGCTGTTGCACGTGCGCCCCAGTAACACGCTAGCAGCAGAGCCAAAGAGCAGCGCACGTGGAGGCTTCAGAGGCTGGGAACGCGCGCGCCGCGAGCGCGAGGCCGAAGGCGCCGGCCGCGCCGATCGCCGGCGCGCCGCGCACCGCCATGTCGAAGATCGCGCGCGTGACGGCGTCCACGGACTCGCAGCGCATGAGCACGAGCTCCGCCGGCAGCTGGCGCTGGTCGATGAGCTGCAGCGCGCCGTCCTGCCAGAGCACGGAGCGCATGCGGTCGGCGGTGCTGCTCATGGCTGCTGCTGGATGTCTGGTGGCTGATCGTGTTGTGTGGCTCTGCCAAGCGTGTCAACCGAGGTCCTCTATTTGGATGGTTGTTCAACATCGGAGCTCCTGGTGACACTGAATGACCAGCGAACGTGAGTGGCTCGATGCAGCATGGAGACTGACGGACATGCAGGCATGTGGTGGAGATGCGTGTGCGTCTTGGAGGCTGCGAATGCATGTGCTCCAAGGTCACTATCGAATGCCTGCAGTAAATCGGCGCTTTGATCGAGTTGCTGCACGCGCTCACGGTCGTCGAGCAGTGCTCGTGGCTCGAGATGACGGAGACTTTCCAGCGCCAACTGAGTGACCGCTGGGGCTACGAACCGCGCCGTGGTGCCTCGTTCGAGCCGCTCGGGAGTCTCAGCATCTGGGTGGCGGCTGAAGCTGTCGACGAGCCCGACGCCGCCATCTACACGGCGTTCTTCTTCGGCTTCGACGAGATCTCGGTGCGCGCCAAGTTCCGCGACACGATGCAGCGAACCTACTCCGGTGTCTCGCCCGAAGTGAGGCGCCAACTCGACGAGCAGCATAACTGGATCTCCGTCAACTTTCAACTCTTCGTGACCCGCGGGGTGAACGGCAGCGACGGCGTGACGAAGCGTGTGACGTCCCGCTACCTCCAAGGCTGAGCTCCAAAGCACATGTACTCATTATATTAGTTGTATGTGTGTGTGAGAGTGAGTCTCCTAAGCGCCTACAGCCCGTTCTTGAACGCCTCTATCCACGCCTCGGCCTCCTTCTCGGACGTGGCGGCCATGAAGAGCTCCTTGTGCCTATCTAAGCGCACGCAGAAGGCGTGCGGGTGGCCCGCGAACGGCGCGCACGAGAGCACGGCGAACGCCTTGTCCTGCGGCCGCTTGCTGCGCCGGTGCGTCGAGAGCGACACGTGGCCGTCCGCGAGCGTCACGTAGCGCTTCTTCCACGAGTGCAGCATGCCGCTGCGCAGCTGCAGCCAGCCGCGCTTGTCGGCGTCGCCGGCGCCGAAGTCATCATCATCGCTCTCGCTGCTGCTCATCGTGCTCAGCGACGTGGTGTCGAGCATGGACGACGACGACGCGAAGTCGAGCGGCGAGTTGGAGCGGCTCGAGAGGTCGAACGGCATGTTCGAGCGGCTCGAGGACATGTCACTCACGGTCGTGGCGCGCAGCGAAGATTCGAGGAACCTGCGCTTGGGCGCGTCCTCGAGCACCTCGAGCCACTGCACGCGCGCGTCGGCGTCGCCCGCCTGGATGTGCAGCACGCGGCCGCTGGAGCTCGTGATCTTGAGCCCGAACTGTGTGTCGTTCGAGAGCGCGGCGCCCGCGACGCGCAGCCCGCCCTTCGCCGGTATGTCGAGGCACTGCGTGCCGAGCGAGTCGGACGCGATGACGCAGCACTGCGTGTAGTACGTCAGCGCGCGGCCGTGCAGCAGGAAGAAGCGCTTCTTCCACGTCTTGAACGACGAGCCCTTCTTCCAGAGCCAGCCGTAGTACACGGTGCCACGCAGCTGCTGCATCGGGATGTTCATCATCGTGAGCCGCTCGCCGAGC
The DNA here is from genome assembly GCA_023333695.1 of Globisporangium yorkense. Taxonomy (NCBI): domain Eukaryota; phylum Oomycota; class Peronosporomycetes; order Pythiales; family Pythiaceae; genus Globisporangium; species Globisporangium yorkense. Next base: position 17,553 of record JAASFH010000114.1, read on the forward strand.
GTCGAGGAGCTCAGCGGGTTGCTGCCCCCGTTGCGGCGCGAGTGCGAGGCGCGGAACGACATGTCGACGTCGTCGCCGAGCGCGTCGACGGTCACGGGCGAGTCGCTGGCCGATTCGTCGCCGGCGCTGAGCTGCGCGAGCGCCAAAGTGTCAATGAACGCTGGCTCCGCTCGCTCTCGCCGCCGCTGCTCGTCGTTGTTCATGCTGCCAGTCGTCTCGCGGGGGTAGTGCGCCTGGGGTATCAGCCTCTGTGACGCTTCAAGTATTCGTGTGCCAGATGCCTTGGCAGAAAGACCTCTGGCTGGCGACCACGTTGCGCCAGACTGCGAGTGGAGTTGGGCGGAGGCTTCGCGAGCGCTTGCTTGCTTGCGGAGGCGGATGCACGAGCGCGCTTGGAGGCTGTTGCGAGAATGGCGCGGCGCTGCCAGCGAGCGAGCGAGCGAGCGAGCGCTGGCTGCTGGGCTGGTGGTCGTCGTCTTGCGGTCGTCAACGGAGAGCATACTGAACACAAGTGAAATTCGTCACTTTCAACCCTTCCCCTCGACAGTCGAGGTCTCCGATGTTCGGCGCCCTATCTCTGGACATGCAAGGGATCCCAAATATTCCCAGCATACAAACTCCAAGTGGAGTGGGTGACACAAAACTTGAAAAGTAAAGTTTTCGGGTGCAAGTACTGTTTTTGAAAGTTGATGGGATGTTTGTATGTGGAAGTGCGTAATTACTCATGATGTAGCCATCGTTTCCTAACTTTCAACGATGTTCGATACACACTGAAACCAAGTCGAGCTCGGAGTGCTGGTGTCGTGGCATGTGCGCTTCAGCGTCATCTTTCCAATACCGCAGCTCGTCACGACCAGTTTCCTTGCTCATGTGTGTGTGTGTGTGCATACGTAAGAGCGAGAAGATTTGCTTTTGCCAGCCAGCGCTTCGCGAATAAGCCTCTTTGGAGTTCACACACTTTTCCTCGAACAAAGTTGACAAAAAAAAGAACCTTCGTGCTGACTCGTTGCATTCAACGAGACGGTAACGTGGGCGGACGTTGTCCTTCACCTCCGTCAACGCCCACACCAACACGAAGGAGTTGCTGCTGGTGGCACGGTGTCTCCCCTTTCGGCCCAACCAAAGCCCAACGCTCGTGTGCGTGTGTGTGTGCATGAGCGGTAAGAGCGCAAATCGTGCTGGTGCTTTTTCGCGCGGCGCGAAAAGTACCTTGAAGCAGACGCAACACCGCGCTTCCCGCTCGAGCCTCCTCGACGATTGCGCTCGGGCGATGAGCACACTGAAACGGGACTGTGGGCGTGAACACACGCACCAGACCCGGCTCTTCAGTTTTGTTCCTGCTTGTTGTTGCTCAGCTGCACCGCAGTCAGCGAGTACCAGTGCAAGTGAGTGCACTTGAAAGCAAGGCGGTCGATCTAGCACCAAGCACCTCTCGCTTCTCAACCGTTTTGCCAACACTGGATCGGCGCGCCCGCCAGATACCAACAACAGCAGCACGCACCCGCAAGCCACGAGGACGCGTCCATCTCAGACACGTCCACCCCCGCGTGGCGCTTCGTCCGCTTGTCGGTGGATTTCGCGCTCTGATCGGCGCCGTGACTGCGCCGCGCTCGCCTGCGCGGTTGGTCAGTCAGTGTGCACGACAAGATCGCGAAAATATCAGAGCTCTCTCGACGGCACACACGCTGAAGGTGGCACGCACGCAGCAACACCACCGAGGCGTGGATTGTGGGTCGAGTTTGCTGAGTGCTCGCTCGCCTGGTCGCGTGCCTCACGCTCGAGCGCCATACAAACGCGAAATGGGAACGCGATCAAGTGGTTCAGTGGCAGAGACCGCGGCGCGGCCGAAGTGTGCCGTGCACGTGCGGCATCCGATGGTCATGCGCAAGCGTTTGGATGGCAGCGACAAGCTGGGCTAGATGGTTGGCTAACTGGGAGGCCTGCTGGATCGACCGCCTGCATGCGCACATGCTGGAGTGACGCCACTTGCTTCAAGGTAGTCGCGCTCGCATCGCAAACGCAGAGACAGCGACAGCAGCTCGATCCGTTCGCGAGCAACTCGCAGCTGCAGGAGAGCGAGACGCCGACAAGGCAAGAAGCGAGCGAGTGGCGAGGGTATTCGTTTGAGGGGAAAGCGTCCGAGACACTTCGCCTTCTCGAGCGCTGTTCGAGCTGACTGGCAGAACGCACTTCGCAGCACAGAAGCTTGAGGATCGGTCGAACGTCACTCAATTGCGCGATCTTGACGACCAGTGCCGCGCTCGCGATCTCGACACCCACCAGTCGGTATCGGATCGTCCGGCAAACTGTGCGCACAGCACACTGCAGTCATAGAATCTGTAGCCAACACCAGCAGAACGGTGCTTACACACCATTTTGCAACAAATGAGTTTCAGTTTTATCGCAGCTTTCATTTGCGCAGCTTTCAATACTTTATTCAAGTCGCGTTGCGCAACCACTCCATTCCACACACTCCAGAACCCCAAATCTCAAGAGCTCTGGAGCAGCAGCTTGGTCGCTACCTGCACGCACGCGCGCTCTTTCTCCCTCTCTCCGTGCCTCCCGCCCGCCCACCCACCATGTCCCGCAGCGCGTTGACGCGGCAGTCGCTGCAGAAGTCGCTCGCCATGCGGCAGCAGCCACCAGCGTCCGACGCCGACGAGCGCCGTGTCAAGCAGGACGAGCTGCCAATGTACGTCCGTCAACTGTAGCTTGTGGCTTGCCAGCATGGGAAGAAGTCGCTCGGGACTCACTGGTGTGCACACATGCGCGTGCGGCAGCTACGGGAACCAGTCGACGTACAACCTCAACACGCTGCTGCACCAGAACATCCTCCAGTCCGAGTACTTCCGCGGGCTCTAGTGCGTCTCCCTTCGCCCCCCGTGGTTCCACGTATGTACTTTAACTCACGTGTGCCCATACTCCAGCAACCTCAAGACGTACCACGAGGTCGTGGACGAGATCTACTACCGCGTCGACCACGCCGGTGCGTAGCAAGCGCTGCAGGCAGTTGGTGGACGGTTGGCTCGTGGACTGACAACGCGTCGCTGTGGACGCTGCTCTTCAATACGCAGAGCCGCTGTCACCCGGCACGGCACGCATCCCGTCGACGTGCTTCTGCCTGCTGCACAAGTTCTTCGTCATGCGCCTCACGATGAAGCAGATGCAGGGGCTGCTCAAGCACGCGGTGCGTCTCAGTCGTTCGTGGAGTTGGTTGGTTCGGGCGTGACGACACCACCACCACCAGCAACAACGTTGTACTGACGGTCAATTGATGTGCGCTTCAGGACTCGCCGTTCATCCGCGTCGTGGGCTTTCTGTACCTGCGGTACACGTGTGACCCGGAGAAGCTCTGGGACTGGTACGCGCCGTACCTGGACGACAAGGAGGAGTTCAACGCGTCGGCGAACCCGAACGTCAAGACGTGAGTGGGATGATGCGGCTGGTGCGTGGTGGCGATGCCGCAAGTGGGTCTCACGCCAGCTTGTGGGTGTTGCAGAACGATCGGCGAGTGGCTCGTGGGGCTGCTGGAAGACATCAACTACTTTGGCACGATCCTGCCGCGCATCCCCAAGAAGATCGAAGACAGCATCAAAGTCAAGGTTGGTGGAGTGTCGGTCGTGCTGGTGTCGATCTCTCTCGCTCGCTCTCTCACTCTCACACACACCTTCGTTTGACGAGCAGCTCCTTCTGCACGGACGGAAGCAGGAGCGCGCGGCGGCGAACCTAGCGATCGTCGACTTCCTCAAGAAAGGCACCAAGATCCGCGCCATGTACGCGGACGACGACAACGAGCCGGCGGTGAGTACATGTGATATCACCCCCAGATCTACGCCAGTCGGTGAGAGCTCACACGTGCTGCCAACGCAGATGTACGAGGCGGTGATCGACTCGGTGGAGGAGAACCACGAGTTCTGGGTGACGTTCCCGGAGTACGGCAACTCGGAGAAGGTGTCGCTCGGCGATATCGAGTTTGAACGCAGCGGCGCGAGCAAGAACAGTCGGTCGAAGCGGTCGCTGTCGCGTTCGAGGTCTGCTGGACGTGGCCGGTCGCGATCGCGAGAGCGTCGGGACGATCGCCGCCGCGGAGGAGGCTCCAGCAGCAGTCGGCACCGATCGCACCGTGACCGCTCTCGGTCGCGAACGCGTCACCGATCCCGCTCCCGCTCGCGCGAGCGCAGCCACCGCCGTCGGAGCCGCAGCAGGAGCCGGTCGCCCAGCCCACGGTGCGTTTCTAACAGAGTTGACAATGTGATGTGTATGGAAACCTCCCTCGCTGACGCTCACAGCGCTTGTGGTGTGTGCATGTGAACACCTACAGGCAGAAAGCGAGCAGCAGCGCGCTAACGAATGACTTGCTGCAGCAGGTACGCGAGAAGGAGCGGCGCAAGGCCGAGGCGGTCGGTCGCGACTACGCTGCGCGTCCCGCAAGCTACAAGGGCTCGCTGTCGCTCAAGCTGGACCGCTACACGACGCGCAGACGCTCGCGCAGTCCTGCGAAGCGTTCGGAACCGTCGGCGAAGCCGAGGGCGTCATCGCCTCCGCCAGAGCAGCCGCAGCGTGGCGGCGAACTCAGCAGAGAAGCAGAGGAGCGACTGCGCAAGCTGCGCATGGCGTACGGTGACGCGTCCGCGAAGCCAGCATCGGATGGCGAGTGAGCGCAGGTGGGAGTGAGGAGACTGTCCGTGCTCTTGACGCTCCGGTTCGGGCTGAGACTGACGAGCGATGTGGCTTTGAGCAACGCACTCGCACTTCAATCCATGTGCTGCGAGCGGATGGTGCTTGCTCGCAGGTGATTCGGACTCGGTCTTGAGCGTTGTGTGTGTGTGTGTGTGGCTGTCCTCGGCGCTCTCTCGCGCTCTCATGTCGTGACTCACGTCTGCTTGATGCCACGAAGGAGACTGACGTCACTTCTGCAGCACGAGCATGCGGTAGCGCTCGCGCTTCTTCTTCGTGAGGTCGATCGCGAGCCCCGAGCCGAGGGTCTGCAGCACGGACTTGTGGCGCCGCATCTCGCGCACGACGCCCTCCCAGCGCCGGAACGCCGCGCCAAGCTGACGCCCCGTGACGGTCGCGAGGAAGCGCAGGAAGATGGCGCGGTGGCGCTCGTAGACCGTCGCCTCGCACCACTTCTGGTGCGCCACGGCCAGCTTCCGGTGCAAGAAGCGGCGCATGATGTGCTGGGACGCCTGCTGCACGCGGATCTGCTCGGGCGTGAGCAGGTGCCGCAGCGCATAGTCTGCTGCTTCCGCGACGTTGTGGTCTCTCGCCGCTGCGATCATGGCGTCCAGCGTCTGGACTTCGTGCTCGCACGCGTCCATGTCGTTGCGCATCTCTTCGCCGATGTGCGATGCCTGCAAGTGCTCGAGGCGCGCTCTCGTAGCGACCAGATCGAGCTCGAGCTCGCGCACGCGCGTAAGGAAGTGCACGCGACAAGCGCACACGCTCTCTACGAGCAGCAGTGACGCGGTGGTGGCCTCCAACTCGCGACGCTGGACGTCATCGCAGCCGTACGCGACGTTCCCGAGCGTCACAAGGGCCCAGTAGAGCACCTTGGAGTCGTGGAGATACGCTTCGAGAACGTCGCGGAGCAGCGCGAGGCCATTCGCGTCGACGATCTCCCATCTCCCTGCGTCTGCGGTGCGCAGCACCAACCGAAGCAGAGTTAGTTCGACGGTAGACAGCAGCAAACAGCAGCAGCAGTTCACACCGTCCACGGCCCACCATTATCGTACGAGTACACGCCGAGCAAGTAGCAGCACTCGGCAGCGACGATCGACTGGTGTCGGTACGAGTCGCGATCCAGCAGCGAGAGCACGAGAGGCACAGCGCCGCACACGCGCGCCACTTGCTTGGCCGACGGGTTCTGCTCGAGAACGCGACCCAGCAGCGAGATGATCGTGGTCGGCACGCGCAGCTCGTCCTCGTCTCTCTCCGGCACCTGCGTGCCTTCGAGCTCTTCCTGTTCCTTCGACTTACCGAGTGTCGGCACGTGCGCGTCCAGCAGCGTGCACAGCTGCCGGATGCGCGGCAAGGCGCCAGCGAGTCGCTGTGTGCGCTGCTGGAGCTGCGCGAGGTGCGTGAGCACATGCAGTGTGAGCAGAACGTTCGCAGTCGCACCTGGGAACCACGCGAGCGAGTCGAAGAGCAGCTCCAGTCCGTCGCACTGCGCCAGCTCCGTCTCGCAGCGCTCGCTCTGCTCCACGTCGCGGGTGACTGACTGCAGCTGAGCGTAGATCCACTGGACGCTCTTGAGGTGCACATGGAGATCCTGCTCGCCGTGCTGCCGCATCCGCTTGATCGCCTCGGTCAGCGTCGCGCAGTAGTTGAGGCGCCACGCCATGGACGGGCTCGGTAGTGTCACGAAGCGCATGACGCTGCTCCACGAGCCTTTCTTCATAGCGTTTACTGCCCGACAGCGCACGGAGTAGAGAGTGTCACTGCGCAGACTGCCGATCTGGCGACTGCGCTTCTTGCCGCTGTATACGCACGCGAACTTGTCGTGGTGGTGCACGGCGGCTTTATCGGCGTGGCAACAGATCTCGAGCTCGAAGCGCACGTCGAGTCCGCGCAGCGGCTTGTACCAGCGCTGGATCTGCCAGTACACATGCACCTCTTGCGACGCCACGCAGGACACGAGCAGGAACGGCTCTGGCGGCGCTGCGATGAGATCAACGAGCCACCAAAATGAGTACCCACCATGATGACGAACATGACTCGTCTGGTTGAAGTGAGTGTTCGTCACCCATGTACGTACTTACAAGTTGCGTGGCGGCGTCCAGGATCGGCTTGACGTGCCAGCACTCGCCTGGCACTTCTTTGAGCGGCAGGAACGCCTGCATACCCAGCAGCTTCCCTCCCCGAGTGAATACAGCGCTGCCAGCTGCCCCGCTCTCCGTCGGCGAGTCATACTGAAAACGCGTCGGGGTGATGCTGTTCGGGAGCATCTTCGCGAGCTTCCGTTCGTACACAACCTGCAGCTTACCGTGCGGGTATCCGACGACCTCGATCGGATCGTTCGTGTGCACGCCGCCCTCGGCAGCATCCGCGCAGCCCATCTTGCGGTCATTGAGCTCGAACGTGAGCGGTACGATGTTCTTCCCCGCGATGACCTGGAACTGCGCTTCGTCCAGCGCACACAGCGCGAAGTCCGGCGTCCCTGCCGTCGAACTCGTCTTCACTTTGGCAGCAGCGTCCGGTCGGGCCGACAGCGAGATCGGCGCGAAGAACTGCTCGCTCGCGAGCACGACTTGGAACGGGATGCGCGCCGCGGCGTAGTTGCACACCAGATGCGCCGAGCGGGCGGCTTCCTCGGTCGGCAGCGTCTTGCCGTCCGCGAGCACGCACAGGATGCCGCAGAAGCGCCCGATGACGCCTGCGCCGTACAAGTTCGCCGCCGTGGTGATCTTCGCGACCGCCTTGCGGAAGTGGAACTGCTCGATCTCGAGGTCTTCGTCGTCGCGCAGGAACGCCGGCTTGCGCTCCGAGACCGCGCCGGTCGTAGTGTTGAGGTAGTAGAAGCTCGTCGTGTCCTTGTTGAAGAGCTTCATGTACGTCTCGCGGACGAGCAGCTTCATGGAGCGGAGAGCAAGGAACGCGCGCGCGCAGCGCTGGATGCGCGTGGCGGCTTCGGTCGGCGTCAGCGCGAGCTTCTTCGCCGCCACGTCGCGGTCGCCCGCGAGGAACATGGCGAGCACGCGTGGCTTCTCCCACGTGCTCTCGTTCGTGAGCGTGTTGACATAGAAGTAGCGCTTCTCAACCGGGTCGTACTGTTTCTCGTAGATCTCCGTGAGCAGCTTGGCCATGAACACGCGGCTCAGGAACGCGCGCGCTTGGCGCTGGATCGCGCGCGCCGCGCACTCCTCCTCGTGCGCGCGCCATTCCGCGAACAGCTGCGTGCGCGGGTCGTTCTCCGCGACGGCTTGGCGGCGAGCGTTCGCGCCGCTCCCGCGTCCGCCTCGGCGGCTTGCGCTGGTGTACGGAGGAGGGCCACCACCACCTGCACGCAGCATCATCCGAGAGCGACACTGACACGACGGCAGTTATGAGCTGGGCGATGTCAACGCGCCACACACGCCACAGAGTCTCCAATTGGCATGCGTTAGAGAGTCCTCCTCCCTACTCTACGACGCGCCGCCACCCGCCGCAAGCTGGAGCTGCTGTATCCGGAGCGCGACGGTGTCCAGCTGCTTGCGCAGCGAGCGGCGCTTGCCCTTCTTCGCCTTCCCCTGCACGCGCGCGAGCTGCTGCTCGAGCGCCCGCGCCTTGAGCGCCAGCTCGTCGGCGCCGCCCTCGACCAGGTGCACGTGCTCCGCGCAGAACGACAGCAGCGGGTCGCTGGCCAAGGCCACGCGGCACGCCTCGCAGAGCAGCAGGTGGGTGCGGCAGTAGGCGCAGCGCGCGCCGGAGACGACGTCGTTCGGTGCCGCGCACTTGTCGCACCGGCCGGCGACGCGCGGGTCCTCGGACGCCATCGCCACGCGCTGGTCGAACACAAAGTTCTTGCCCTGGAAGAGCCCGCCGGCCGGGAACTGCTCGAGGTACCGGTGGATGCCGCCCTCGAGCTGGTACACGTTGCGCAGCCCGAGGTGCTTTAAGAACGCCGACGCCTTCTCGCACCGGATGCCGCCCGTGCAGTACATGAGGATCTTGTCCTTCGTCGCGAGCGCCGGCAGCTCGGCGCGCGCCCAGTCCGGGAACTGCCCGAAGCGCCTCGTCTTGGGGTTCAGCGCGCCACTAAAGTGCCCGATGCTGGAGGAGTCGGAAGGAGCGTGCGTCAGTTCTTCGGGTCCCTCCATACCCACACGTCTCAGATGCTGCTGCCGCGTCTGTACCTACTTGTACTCGTAGTTGTTGCGCACGTCGATGAGCGCGATGGAGTCACGATTACCGTCACTCTGCATGGCGGCGTGGAAGTCCTGCGGCGAGAGGTGCGTGCCGCCGCGCGCGAGGTCGCACTGCGCGTCCGGCAGCTCGAGCGCCACGAGCTCCTGCACGAGACGCACCTGCAGCTCCGGGAAGGGCGCCACGGCGGACGCGCTCAGCTTCCAGTCCACGTCGCGGAACTGCTCGCGCGCGCGCATGAGCGCCACGTACTGCGCCACGCCCGCGCGGGTGCCGCCCAGCGTGCCGTTGATGCCTTCGGCGGCGACGCGCACGCGCCCCGAGAGCGCCAGCGCCGCGCAGAGCTGCTGCTGCTCCTGCGCCACGTCTGCCGCGCTCTCGCCCAGCCGCACGTACTTGTAGAAGAGCACGACGGCGAACGGCGCGGCGTCCGTCGTCGCCATGCTCGTCGTGGTCGCCGTCACTTTGCCACTGAAAAAAACTCTTTATCGTTCACAATACCGTAATAAAGAGGATGAAGATGAAATTAAGAGGTGTGTGATTCGAATTGTAATGTGCAGATGAGCGTGAAAAAGTCGAACGCACCATACTTTAACAGGGTATATCCGTGATACGAAGGGCATCCCACATTGTTCAACACTGTTCAGTACGCTGGCCCTCTCCTCGTCGTCCCCGTCTTCACCTCACCGCCTGCGCTGCCATCGCTGTTCACCCAGTCAAGCTCTGTCCGGAAGTAGGTCGAGAACAAGCCGCCTAGATGACCGCGTGGTCAAAGTCGCCGTCCACGTCGTCGTCCTGGTGGTGGTGGTGGTGGTGGTTCATCATCGCGACTTCTGCCGCTGCACTCGCCTGCGCGCTGAGCGCCTCGCTCATGAACTTGGCCTCGTTCTCGAGCGCTGTCATCGCAGCGGACGCGTCCACCGCCGATGCAAAGTCCAGCGACGCGCTGTCGAACGCGGGGGCGTCCTCCGGCTTGTTCGCGGATCCGGTGGTCGCGGCGGCGTCCGACGGAGACCCGCCACCGCCGCCGCCGCTGCCTTCGCCCAGGAGCGGGTCGCCTTCGTGGCGCGCTTCCGTGCGGATCGCGTCCTGCACGCGGCGCAGCGCCGTGACCGCGCCGTCGTCCGACTCGTTGCGGTCCTTGAGCACCTGCAGCACATCGCGGAACGCCTTGAGTTTCTCCTGCAGCGAGAGGCTCTGTGTCGGCAGGTCGCCGCCGCCGCCAGTGCCGTCGTCCGCAGCGTCCTCGTCGAACTCGTCGTCGGGCACCTCGTCCGCGTTCTGCACGACCTCGAAGAACTCTTCGTGGATGCTGTTCTCGCACTTGCTGTCGTCGTTCAGGTACTCACTGATCGGCATCACGTCCGGCAGCCGCAGGAACAGGAACAGGTGCGCCAGCTCCGTGTCGAGGAACGCGAGCTCCTGGTCCTCGACCTCGTGGTAGCGCAGCATCGACAGCCGGTCCGGGATCATGTGCGTCTGCGCCCAGCTCCGCTCGACCGTGTCCTTCGCCACCTCGTCCCAGCTCGCCGCCGCCCACTTCATTGCCTGCAGCACGTCCACATCGAACACGAACTTCTTCCCTTCCTCGGCCTTGTCGATCGCGTAGCGCAGGTGGTGACGCCGGAAGCGCTTCTTGAACGTCGCCACGAGGCTCGCGGTCACGGGATTGAGCATCTGCGAGGCGCCCGTCGGCAGCACGAACAGCACGACGTTCGTGAGCTCGAGGTGGGACACCACGTGCGACGGCGCGTCGTTGAGGAACAGCAGGATGTGGCGCTTCTGGCTCGCCATGGCGAAGTCGAGGCGCTGCACCCAGCGCGAGAAGATCACGCCTGTCATCCACGCCTTGTGGTTCCAGAAGTAGTGGAGCCCGTGCTGCTCCGCGCTCTTCTTCTGGAAGCACTTGGGGCTCTCGTGGTGCGACACGAACAGCGGCTGGAGCTTCTCCGAGCCGTCGGCGTTCGCCGCAAGCGCTACGACGAAGCGCTTCTTCGCGCGCACCGGCTCCTCTTGCAGCGCGTACTGCGTCGGCGGCAGCGTGTACAGCACGCCGGTCTCCTCCATCGCGAAGATATTGGCGAGCTCGTACTTGTCCGTCTCGCTCACGAGCGCCTCCATGGTCGAGAAGTGCAGCACGCGCTTGCTGTCAGTCGTGCGCGCGCCCGCGTTCACTCCTGCGACGCCAGCGGCGGCAGCGCTGCTGCCACTGCTGCTGCCACCACCGCTGCTCTCGGCGTTGAACTTGCGGAAGCTGAAGTTGTGGCGCATCTGGAAGCTGTGCAGCCAGCCGTTCGAGAACTCGGGGCGCTCGTCCTCCGGGATCGCGAGCATCTTGGCGAAGTGCTTGGCCTTCTCCTTCGTCATGTCGCCCTGCACCGTGATGCCGCGGTGCGCGCACTGGATGACCCAGTTCGCGAGCGCCTGGTCGAGCAGCGGGTGTTGCACCACGCGGCGCTTCTTGATGCCGAGCTCGAGCGCGCTCATGTTGACGAACTCGTGCTGGCGCCGCAGGATCCCGGAGATCGTGGACTGCGCGGGCGTCTTCTGCAGCCCGAACTCGTGCTTGGTCCACTGCGCGAGGTCCTTCTGCGACATCACGCCGCCGTTCTTCTGGTAGAACTCGCAGATGCGCTTGCGCTGCAGGTTCGTGAGGTTGCCGTTGCCGCCGGGCTTGCGGCTCGGCGCCGGCGCGGGGCTCAGGTGCGCATTCGCAGCAGCGTTCGCAGCCGCGGCGGCGGCGGCGGCAGCAACCGTGACGCCAGCAGCGGCGCTTCCAGCAGCAGCGGCAGCTCCTGCTCGGCGTTTGCCCACCATTGAGACCCCTCTTTATACCGATTCCGAGAAAGTGAGGGGCAGGAAGAGGTCATGTTTATTAGGGAACACCCACAAGAGTGACAGAGGACTACATCCCCCTCGAAAGAGTGACTGAAATGTTGCACTTCCGAGATCGACCATGGAGGACGACGACGACCGAGGCGACGACGACGCGTACGCGCGCCACTTCGCGCTGGTGCTGCGCGCGGTATCAGACGAGCGACCAGATCTGAGGAAGCTGCTCTCCGCGCGCGAGCGAGCGCTGGCCGCCGCGTTCCTCACCGCGCTGGCGCCGCCCGAGCGCCGGCTCTTCGCGCGGCTCTTCCAGCGCAAAGGCCCGTGGTTCCGCGTCGCGTCGCTCGCGCGCTACTTCCTCTGGCGGCCGTACGAGCCCTCGCCCGCCGCTGCGGCAGCTGGCGACGACGCGACTGAAGCGGCAGACGCTGCAGCTGTTCATATAGAGGACGACGACAAGGACGCAAGCATAGAGACTGAGCAGCCGGACAACGCGGTCGTGCAGGCAGCGCTGCACTCGCTGGTCGCCCACGGTTTCCTCGAGACGCTACACATTAGCGCCAATAGCACCATGCCATCAGTGATGTTCGCAGCAGCAGGAAACGCTGTGAAGAGAGTGGAATCGCAGGAGGAGGACGCGGGGCTCGCGCTCGCGCTGGAGGCGCTGCAGCAGTGCGCGACGGCGCCGGAGCTCGCGGCGCTGCAGAAGCAGCTCACAGGCTCCAAGGCGAAGAAAAAGGCGTCGCCGAACGCGGCTGTGCCATCGTCGTCCAAGGGGGAGGCGTTCCTGGCTGTCAAGAAGGTCGTGATGACCCAGCGCCGCATCGACGGCTCGCGCATCCCGCTCGCCAGTCTCCTGCAGCAGGTGCTGCTCGAGAGCTACCCGCTCGCAGGCAAGTCCAAGCGCGACGTGCTAGTCGTGCGGATGCCTGACGCCATCCGCGACCTCTTTCACCGAATGCACCGCCTCTTCTACTTCCAGTCGAGTCTCCCGTTCACGCAGGCGGCGTCGTCACAGCTGAGCACCGGCTGCAGCGAGCAAGAGGCGCTCGAGAAAGCCGTGGCTCGACTGCAGCAGGAGGTGACGCAGTGGCCGGGCTTGATGGTGATCTTCCGGAAGGTCGCGTATCCCAAGTACGAGATCAGCATCCGCCACCATGCGTTCCCGTCCTCGGAAGCGTACGTATGCTACGAGGTCGCGAGTCGCCTGCACTACATCATGGTGACGTTCGAGGGGTTCGTGCAGATTGAGACCCCAGAGGGAGCAGAGCCGGATCTCGACGTCAAGTGGGTCGCGTTCGACAGCTCTCCGCAGCTGCTCGCGTTCCAGAAGCTCGTAGAAACGGATGACGACGGGTTCGAGATCCTCCCTGTTGCAGCAGCAGCAGCAGCAGGCGCTCGCGAGACGGAGGAGGAGGAGGAGGGCTGGCAGATGGAGAGCTGGCGGCAGTTCCGCGTCCAGCTCAGCGCGATGAAGTCGCTGGACGACTTTGTGCTGGAGAGCCGGCGGTGCTTCTACGCGTTCTTGCTGTGGACGAAAGCGCAGTCGCGACACCGAGCTGGCGCGTCCAGTCCGGCCTCTCCCGTGTTCTTCTCCAAGTGCAACGCGGGGTACCACTTGGCGCGCGTGTTGCACCACGCGGCAGCGCTGTACGAAAAGCTGCGGCAGTACCAAGTGGCGGTGCTGCTGCTCAACGACCTCCTCGACGCGCCGTTCCTTCACCGCAAGCGCGGTCACTGGTGGGAGCGGCTGGCGCTCAATCTGGAGCACTTAAAGTGCGCCGATCAAGCAAGGAGCACGTGCAGGAATGCTCTCAAGGACGTCGATGTCGTTGGCGCAGATCGCATCACAATCAGCCGGCGCTTGCGGCGCCTGGAGAAGCGTCTGGGCGGCGCTGATGACGTTGCTCAGGAGCAACCGACGCAGCACAAGCAGCGACGGTCAGCGGAGGAGCGAGACCAGAACGACTTTGTCGTGTCGCTGGTTTCTGATAACGAGGACGACATGGACGGTGACGACAACGGTGACAGTGGTGGCGCAAGCGTTACAGACACTGCGGAGGCAGGTGTGTCAATGCTACTGAAGGATTACGAGTACCCGAAGGAACACATCGTCGGGCGGCCGCTGAACCGCCAGACCGCAGAGAAGTCTCGCTTCATCGGCTACGATGACGAACCGTGCACTGTGGAGCAGTTGGTGCTACAGTTCTACCACTCGCAGCGGAAGTCGGACGAGCAACCGAGCGCTAGTAGCAGCAGCAAGATGCGCGGAGGCTGGTACGGCGTCCACTGCGAAGGTCGCGTCATCGGCAACATCTTCGGGTTGTGCATGTGGGACGTGTTATACGCGAACGTCCCGGACGTCTTCCAGACTCGGTACCAGTCTGCGCCGCTGGACTTCGGATATGCCGACGCGTTTTACGAGTCCAGGAGAGAGCTGATCGATGCGAGCCTGAAGAAACTGGAAGCCGAGTGGTCAATGGAGCAGATCCTGGATGCCCTGGAGACTACGTGGCGGCGCGAGTACGGGAAAGTGAATCGCTTCGTGAGCTGGCCGGATGAGAGCTATCTACCGCTGCACTTCCACCAGCTCGTCGTGCTCGCGATGGGACAACAGAGTCTAGCGAGACTCATGCGGTACATGCTGACATCTCCAGAGTACCATCGAGCGCAGAACGGATTGCCGGATCTGCTCATGATGCGCGCGGAGCCGACTGCATCCGAGACTTCGAGCGGGCTGATCGTGGACGAGAACGGCTGCTTGGACGTCTACGCACTTTGCAAGATGACGTGCGAACTGAACCTGAACGGGAAACCGGAAGAGGCTGCTGTCGCGCGCTTAGCTGTTGTTGAAGAGGACGAGCCAAGAAAGCTCCTTGACCGCTTCAAGCTCGACGAGTGGACACTCAAACTCAAGCTCGTGGAGGTGAAGGGTCCTCGTGACCGACTGAGCGACAAGCAGCTCATGTGGCTGCAGGTCCTGAACGAAGACGTCGGTGTCGAGACGTCCGTGACGCATGTTGTCGAGGACGCGAAGACGCTCGAGAAGGTGCGGAATCCGAAGAAGGCGAAGGCGCTAGCGTCGAAAAAAACAGCGACAGGAGCTTCACCAGCAGCAGGGAAGAAGAGTGCCAAGCGACAGAAGCGATAGACAAGTGTTATTGACCATCGACTCTGGTGAAGGCGTGCATGCATACACCCGCAGTGCTGCTCACTTCTCCAGCGCGTCGTTGTGGTGTGGGAACAGGCGCTTCGGGAAGTGGAACTCGCCGTGCGTCTTCAAGAGATCCCCGATCTCCTCGGAGAGCGCTGCGAGCCCAGAAGATGGTCCTCGCGCGAATGGGCGAGCGCACGGGACTGGAGCTGGCGGTGGTGACGACGTCATGTCCCCAGTACGGATTCTGGAGCTTTCGGCACGAGTCGAGGAAGTCGCAGGACGGCGCGGTGCTTGCGACTTCATCGACCGCCGCACGATGTCCCAGTCATCATCACTAGCATCATCGTCGTCGGAGTCGTCGTCGTCGTCGTCACCGCTGACTGGATCAGTGTCGGAGAGGAGACATGACGGTACACTGCCTTGCTTATCGCG
This sequence comes from Globisporangium yorkense, assembly GCA_023333695.1. Lineage (NCBI taxonomy): Eukaryota > Oomycota > Peronosporomycetes > Pythiales > Pythiaceae > Globisporangium > Globisporangium yorkense. The sequence continues at coordinate 32,818 of JAASFH010000114.1, forward strand.
GTTGAGTTCAGATCCATCCTGTGCTGCACTCGCATCGAGAGTTGCAAGGCCGACAGCACTCAGTTCGCCTCCGCCTGCAGATTTCTCGAGGCGACGCGTTCCGTCTTGCGCGGCGGTGACTTTGTCGTCTGCATCGGCCGCGCAGAAGAGCAGGTTCGCCTGGTCGAGCTCCTGGAGGAAGTACTGATAGTTGTCATCCTCGTGCTTGGCGGCGTTCACGATCAGACACTTGGCTTCGGCGTCGTGGTGCGCAGCGGCATCTGGATCGGTCAAGAACGACAAGACCCATTGCATCTCGCTGGACACAGTCGACACCGTCGCAGCGTGCTTGGGGTCCGCGCTCGAGTCGCTGCTGTCGTCTTCTGGGGAGGACGCCGGGAGCGAACTGATGAGGAGGTCGAGCTCCTCCTCAGAAATGGAGAGCTCTAGCAGCGGTGCGCACTCGTGCAAAGGGTACGTGCTCTCTTTCGGTGACGAGTCGCTGTCAGCAGCAGCAGCAGCAGCAGGCTTGGGTGCATCGTCGACTGGATCATCTTCTTGATCCGACTGGAGGTCGACTTCCGGCTCCGTCAGAGACCGCGTCGATCTCTCGGCCAGCAGCTCGTCGCTCTCAGCGAAGCAGCCGCTGCTGCTCCTCAACGCACCGCTCGCCAGCATCTGCTGCACCTCGTCGATGTCGCCGCCCCCCTCGTCACCGTCGTGCCAGTCGCAGTCGGGATCGTCCTCCACGGGGTTGATGGCCATCCATTGGACCTGGCACTCGTCCGCCGAGAACGCGCACTCATAGTCTCTAGAGAGAGCGACATGCAAGCGACAAGAGAGCGAGAAGAAGACGGGGGTGAGTGCACACGCATGCGAACAGCTCGAGTCGACGAACGAACGCACGGGAGCAGACGCAGCGTCCTGGCGCGCGACTGCAGCAGGCGGCTCGCGTCGCGGAACTCGTAGCCGCACTCGAACACGCACTGGTTCAGCACGTCGTTAAGTTCGCTCGTCCAGCGCATCGCGAAGCACGGTGCGAAGCACGGCGCGAAGCACGGTGGCAGCAGCGGAAGTGAGCGCCACCACCACTCGAAGCGACTGCTCAAGATCCTCTTTTTTTTAACTCATCAGTTGATACGAATGTGAAGCGCGGAGATCGTGACGCTGGTGGTCACCCAGCACACGAGGCATGCGCGTCTCCGCTCAAGAGCATGCGGTGCGTGAAGCGCTCAGAACTCCCCCGACAGGTGCCATTCACCATGTGGTGTTGATGCGATTCAAAAGCGCACACCAAGCACCAAACCTTTGTTGGGTAATCCTATGAAATCGACAGATGCTGTATGATAGGGTATCCATCACATACAAACACCAAGTCGAATCTCCCATCTACCACGCGATTGGCCAATCAAATATTCTACTCCGCCCCATCTCCCCCGAATCTAAATGACCATGCCCATACTCAACTTCATAGTCCAGTCGAATGTATTTCTCCAGCTGGTAAATTACGTTTTTCTGCTTGGTTTTTGACTGGTTTGACTGGATCCTCCTCTCATTCCCGCTTTCGCCGCCCCAAGCAGAAAAGCTCGCCTTCTTCTCGCCCCCTACCACGATGCTCGCCTCCGCCGCCACGCCGCTGCTACGCCGCGCCCAGACGGGCGCGCGCCACGCCAGCAGCGTCACCATCAAGGCCATCCACGCGCGCGAGATCATCGACAGCCGCGGCAACCCGACCGTGGAGGTGGACCTGCAGACGTCGGCGTCCGACGCGGTCTTCCGCGCGTCCGTACCCTCGGGCGCCTCCACGGGCATCCACGAGGCCGTGGAGCTGCGCGACGGCGGCAGCCGCTACCTCGGCAAGGGCGTGCTCCAGGCGGTGCGCAACGTCAAGGAGGTGCTCGCGCCGAAGCTCATCGGCGCCGACCCGACCAACCAGCGCGAGATCGACGAGCTCATGAAGACGCTCGACGGCACGGACAACAAGGGCAAGCTCGGCGCGAACGCGATCCTCGGCGTGTCGCTCGCGGTCGCCAAGGCCGGCGCTGCCGCCAAGGGCGTGCCGCTCTACCAGCACTTCGCCGACCTCATCAACAACGACCACCTCGTGCTCCCCGTGCCGGCGTTCAACGTCATCAACGGCGGCTCGCACGCGGGCAACAAGCTCGCGTTCCAGGAGTTCATGATCCTTCCCACGGGCGCCGCGTCGTTCTCTGAGGCCATGGTCATGGGCTGCGAGGTCTACCACCACCTCAAGTCCGTCATCAAGAAGAAGTACGGCCAGGACGCCACGAACGTCGGCGACGAGGGCGGCTTCGCGCCCAACATCCAGAGCAACCGCGAGGGCGTCGAGCTGCTCATGACGGCGATCGACAAGTCGGGCTACAGCGGCAAGGTGAAGATTGGCATGGACGTCGCGTCGTCCGAGTTCTACACTGAGAGCGGCCACTACGACCTCGACTTCAAGAGCAGCGGCGCGAACAAGGAACTGCTCTCGGGGGACGAGCTCGCGCAGCTCTACATCGACCTCGCGCGCGAGTTCCCGATCGTGTCGATCGAGGACCCGTTCGACCAGGACGACTGGACGCACTACTCGGCGTTCACGCGCAAGATCGGCGAGCAGGTGCAGGTCGTGGGCGACGACCTGCTCTGCACGAACCCGAAGCGCATCGAGACGGCGCTCGACTCGAAGGCGTGCAACGCGCTGCTGCTCAAGGTGAACCAGATCGGCTCGGTGAGTGAGAGCGTCGACGCGGTGGCGCTCGCGCAGAAGAACGGCTGGGGCGTCATGACGAGCCACCGCAGCGGTGAGACCGAGGACAGCTACATCGCCGATCTCGCGGTCGGGCTGAGCACGGGCCAGATCAAGACCGGCGCGCCGTGCCGCTCGGAGCGCCTCGCCAAGTACAACCAGCTGCTGCGCATCGAGGAACAGCTCGGTAGCAAGGCCACGTACGCCGGCGAGCACTTCCGCAACCCGCGCAAGCTGTAAGCGCCGAGGCGAGACGGACGCATGCAGACGCATGCCAAGTGAGACGGCGTGCGAGCGAGACAGCGAGTAGCGCGTGACGACACTAATACTATGCAAGAAGCCACTCAACCACGCCACCATGCATCGGATGAGGAGTCCTACAGCAGCTCACTTTGCTGTGGCTGCGGCTGCTGTAACAGGATGCACGCAGGTGCCGCCTCGCGGCGCTGACGCGTTGTGGACGTTGGCGGCAGTCGGAGCTTCCTGGCGGTGGCGACTCGGACTGCTGCTGCTGTTGTTGATGTTGTCTCTGGTGGTGCCGACAGTGTTGGAGCTGGCTCTGCTGATGCTCCTGTGACGACTCCGGCTGCTGATAC
>JAASFH010000115.1:0-35676 GCA_023333695.1 Globisporangium yorkense
AGAGAGAGAGAGAGAGAGAGAGCAACGTGAGTGGAACTCAGCAGATCAACAAGAGATCGATGCCACGAGACGCACCTCCAACAGGTCCAGTCCGTCGCTGCTGAGCTGCGGGAAGACATCCTTGAGCTCCTTCTTCCTCCATTTGGGGAACGTCGCGGCGTAGTCGCGCAACTTCGTCACTCCTGGCCAGACCGATTCGTCCGGCGTGCCGAGTGTTCTGCATGCAGATGATCTTCCATCAGACCACTTCCAGCCACGTTCATGGCTGCGCACACGCTCGCTCGCGAGAAACGCACCTGAAGATGCGGTAGAGCTGGTCGATCTCCGAGTCGCCTGGGAACAGCGGCTTCTTCGCAAGCATCTCGGCGAAGATCACGCCGACAGACCAGATGTCGACCGGCGGCGAGTAGATCTCCTGCCCGAGCAGGATCTCCGGTGCTCGATACCACAGCGTCACAACCTCGTGTGTGTACTTCTTCATCGGGAGGCTGAACGCGCGCGCGAGTCCGAAGTCGGCGATCTTGAGCTCGCCTTTCATGCTCACGAGTAGGTTCTGCGGCTTGAGGTCGCTGCAAGCAGGAAGTGTTCGGATGTGTATGTGTGAGACACCGTGGCCGCAGTACTCGAGTACATTCGATCGTACCGGTGCATGACGCCCCGAGAGTGCGAGAACGCGAGTCCCTTTAGTAGCTGGTAGAGCAGGCTCTGCCGTGCATCAATCCTCCTGACTCGTCAGCGTCATTGCCACGTCGGAAACGATAGCAGTATACGCAAGCGCACCTTGATGAGCGCCATGTCGAGCGTGCCGAGCTTGTGCTCCATGAAGCGCTTGAGGTCCTTGTCGACGAACTCGAAGACGAGGAAGAGCTTGCCGTCCTCCAGCAGGCAGTCGAGCAGGCTGTGCAGAGCAGCAGTGTCAGCGCCGCTTATTGTGGAGAGAGAGAGAGAGAGAGAGAGAGAGAGAGAGAGAGCCATTTGCCAGCAACAAAGCTGAAGCCAGGCGCACCGGACAATGTTCGGGTGCTCGAGTTCGCGCAGCACGGAGATCTCGCGCAGCGCGGTGCTCGGGATGCCGTCGTCCTCAGTCTCGAGGCGGATGCGCTTGAGCGCCACGACCTGCTGCGTCACGAGGTCGAGCGACTTGTAGACGACGCCGTACGTGCCCTCGCCGATGGAGCCACCCTTCTCGATGCGCTGGTAGCGCTCCATGCCTGCCTGTCTGTCTGTGTGCTTGTACGGGTCGAGAGAGAGAGTGGCGTCGACCTGTCTCGAGGATGGTGGTGCAGTTTGAACTGCGATTTGGATCAGAGCAAGGAGAGGAAAGTAGATAGTGAAGAAAGAGAGGAAAGCGCGCCATTTTTTTGGCGGCAAACACTACCGTGACGGATGCAGTAAGTGCGAGTGCTTGTATTCGAGTTGCTTTCGTCTAGAATGTTATAAACATGCGAAGGAGTATTTAACCGCTCATCCAAACATTTCGCGCAATGACGCCAGCGTTGCCCCAACCCTTGAATTAGCTGGAGCGGAAAATGGCCCGCGAGGTCCGCTGCATACAGCTGGGGTGCAAACCGCTCTCGTAGTATACTCTCTGCAAGTGTGCGGAGAAGCACAGCAGCTGGCAGCGCAAATCCGGGTTGATGGGTAAACGGCGGAACGCGATCGTTTCCAGGAGGGGTACTGAGTGTAGAGCGTTCGCTACTTGCCAAGCATACTGCCGCATACAACTCCAGTGTGTGCAGACGAACCGCTCTTGAGCAGACGCGTTCTTGTGGCGCAGAGCGTCTGGCCCACAAGAACGCGAGAGGTCGTGCCAACTCGCCCTTTCTATTTGCTGTCTGGCTCTGATGGCGAGCAGCGCTGCTCTTCATGGCGGCGCTGTTGGCGGCGCTGCTCGCAACAGGAGCTCATTCATCAAACCGCCGCAAGAGGCCCCCTCCCCCCCCTCCCGATCAAGGAAGCTGCTGAAGAAGAGCATTCGACACTGAGAGACGATGTCTTTCTAAGTTGCGCTGCACTTCTCTCTCCGCGATGATCAAGATGACTCTTGAGCTTTGTTAGCACTCTCTCCTTCGTATTCATCCCCCACATGGATATGGAGCAGCAGAGCAGTTAACCGAGGCGCCCGCGCGTGCGTGAAGAACACCCGACCCGGAAAACGATGGACATGAAGACACGTCGGCGATAAGCGAAGAATGGTTTTCTTGCATGAGGAACTGAAGACACAAGACACAACACCAAGCAGCGCGAGTTGGCGACCAACAACCCGAGCACAAGAACAAGAACGACAACGAAGATAACAACAACAACAGTGAAGACGAAGAACGACAGGATGCTGCACGAGCTCGATGACACGACGAGCCTCTGGCTGCAGGATCCGGTGAAGAACTGGCGCGAGTGGCCAGTGGCGGCGACGGCGGCGGCGGCGGATGCGGCGGCGGTGCAGGACAAGGCGAGCGCCGTGGACGCTGGCGGGCTGCTCGAGAAGGTGAACGAGGACAAGTTGGCGCGCGACGTCGACGACCTCTCGGCCATCTTCGAGGAGCTCGCGGACGGCGTCATCGACTTCCCGCTGCCGTGTGACGAGGACGAGGATGACGACCTCGCGGAGGCGACGGCGGCGGTGAGCGTGGACGGCGTCGGCGAGTGGATCGACGGCCTGGACAGCGAGGACGCGCTGAACGTGGACGAGATCTCGGCGGCGTTCGACGCGCTCGTTGCGGAGCAGGAGGATGCGATGAGCGCGGCGGACGCGCTGCTGCAGCAGAAGGACGGCGAGACGGCGGCCCGCGCGAGCTACAGCTCGTCGGAGTACGACGACTCGGACGAGGACATGGACGAGGACGACGAGGACGACACTCCGGTGTCGCTGCAGATCGTCCCTGCTCCGCCAGTCTGGGCGTCGATGGCGCCGCTGGACCCCCGAAGCTGCATCACGAAGCCGGTGTTCAAGAACCTCGACTCCCGTATCCCGCGCGTCAACATCCCTCGCATGGACCTTGCGCTGAGCGACGCGAAGGTGGACGACGCGAAGCCAGCTGCGGTGGTGTTCCGCCCGGTTGGTCCGACTGGCGCCTGCCTGTCGCCTGTGCGCAAGGAGGCGAAGGCTGCCGCTGTCCCGGAGTACCGCCACGACCCTGCGACGTGCTGGATCTGCAAGAGCTCGAAGACGCCCGAGCGGAAGCGCGCGCTGCACCGGTTTCTGGAGAAGCGCAGCCGCCGCAACTGGAAGAAGGGCCCTCGCTACAGCGGCCGCAGCAATGTGGCGGCGTCGCGCGTGCGCAACGGCGGTCGCTTCATCTGCACGACGCAGTGGATCTGAGCCCCGAGCCACCCGCCAACCAACTACCAACCACCAGCTCCCCACCAGCTCCCCACGACTTCTCTTCCTGACGACGCTTTTTGATTTCGCAGTTTGCTTGCCAGCTTGCTTGAGCAGCCGTGCTGTTGCTTTTGCCTTGCATGTTTCTCTTTCGACTGAGCCATTCTCATTACCCCGACGCTATGAATTCTACGTATTTCCCCGACGATCTGAGTGTGCTTGCTTGCGTTTGTGTATCTGTGTCGTGTTGCTGCAGCAGCTGCAGCATTGTGTGTCCATTAGTACCAGCGTGTCGTTGCAGTGCACACACGTTCGTCACAGATTGGATGTTGAGGCGGGCGGTGAAGGAGACCATGTCGGCGAACTGTTGTGCGGCAGCAACTTGCCAAAACACGCAGCACGATCAGCGTCTGTCGCACCTGATCGTTTTCAAAACGATGTTGCGTGGTGTCAAGTGCCGCGACATCGCGCCGAAGCGGATGAGGAGCGTTTGAAGGAGGTCCTCTTTGTTGGTGCAATTCTGAAGTTGCAGGCAAGTGTACCCATCTTCAGTGAATACGTGTGTACGACACTAAAAGTTCGTATGCCCGATTATATCGCCATAATAGGATACTGATACGATAAACAAGGTGATATCCTGGATAGACTCCAGCTCCAGAATAGCGTGTCCACATCGCAAATCACTCGAGCTTTTTGGCGGGTTCTTTTGGAGCGCAGAATTCATCGCACACGCAAAGTCACACACACACTCGAAGGAGCGACTCAGTGATGGTGCGTGCTCGTGCCTGTGTGGATGAGGATGTGCTCCGTGCCGACCGCCGCCGCCGCCTGTGCTCACGCTTCTCTTTCTGCGCGCCAGCCGGCCAAACTCTCGGGGGACAAGGCCAAGAAGGTGGAGGCGTTCCGCAGCACCACGAACGCTGGGTACGCGTCGCGCTCTCTCTCTCTCTCTCTCTCTCGCGCGCGCGCTTCGTAATGCGTGCGACTGAGGTTGTAACACGAACGCATGGGCGGCGCTGCGACTGCTTGCAGGGAGACGGTCGCCAAGTCGTTCCTGGAGCGCTTCAGCTGGGACCTCATGCGTGCCGTCGACGACTTCTACGCGAACGGCGGCGACACCGCGAGCTCGTGCGTCGTCCGCCCTATGCTGCTGCTGCCACGGCCCGAGTTCAGATGTAGCTAACGCTACTTGCTGTTGTGGTGATGGCTTGGAGCAGGAACACACCAGAAGTCTCGGACGAGGCTGTGAACGAGTGGTTCGACTCTTACGTGGGTACGTTTCTCGCGCTGGTGCATAGTGGCAAGCAGCGAACTCTCTGCTCTACCAGCTCTGTTGCATTGAACTAATGAACACACGTACAGACGAAGAGGAGGATGAAGAAGACACGATCGGTGAAGACGGGATCCTCAAGTTTTGCCAGGACATCGGCGTGGACGCGCAAGACATCGTGGTGCTGATCATCGCCTGGAAGATGAAGGCGGCGTACATGTGCGCGTTCACGCGGAAAGAGTGGAAGCAGGGCATGGCGGCCATCGGCGCGGACTCGGCCGCGAAGCTGAAGGAGCAGCTGCCGGCGTTGCGCGAAGAGATCAGCAGCGAGCGGTCGTTCCGGTCGTTCTACTCGTTCTGCTTCGGGTTCTCGAAGGAGCCGGGGCAGAAGAGTCTGAGCATCGACATCGCGGTGCCGATGTGGGAGCTGCTGCTGGCACCGCGCTTCGAGAAGCTCACGTCGCAGTGGCTGTTGTTCCTGGAGGAGAAGAAGCCGTGCCGGGGCGTGACGCGAGACACGTGGGACCTGCTGCTTGACTTCTTCGACCGCGTGCGAGAGTCGTACGACAACTACGACGAGAACGAGGCGTGGCCCGTGCTCATCGACGACTACATGACGTGGATAGAGGCGCAGAAGCTGTAGCTCGCATGCATCCGCAGGTAGCGATGACGGCGATCGGTGCCGATCGGCAAGCGAGGTGCCGAGCAGCCGTTGTCGCGCTAGAGCTTGGATGAAGAAGGATGAATAAACGGAACTGCTGGACGAGCTCCTCACGAAGCTCCGAGCGGCATGTCGATGATGCTTTGCGATAACGAACAGGATCTGCTTCAGCCGAGTATCCACTGCGTTGAGAGGCAATCGAGGTGTCTAGGATGGACAGCGTCATCGATCGAGGATGAACGATGACGCCGTGACTCACGTCGGAACGGACATAGACGGGCCTATCGTTACCTTCGCGCAACCTCTGTCGTCAGTTCAAAGACGAAAAAATCGTTTGATCGCTCATTGTGAACCTAGTGACACCGCCGCCGCCGCCTCGTGCCGAGTTCCCCGAGATCTTCTTCATCCGCTCACTCGCCGCCGCGCACCTACCTTCACTCCTGCACTCCCGATGACGTCGACCGCCGTGGCCGCGCGCGCCGAGCAGCTGCCCGAGCGCGCCTTCTTCGCGCGCGAGTACGTGACGCAGCACAAGAAGCGCGTGGCGGAGCTCGTGCGCCGCGTCGAGCACCTCGTGGAGGAGGCCGAAAACCTCGAGACGGAGAGCGAGAGCGTGACCGCCGTGCTCGACGGCGCCGACGCCAAGCAGCTCGCGTCGCTCACGCGCGACACCGTCTGGGGCACCGTCTGCGCGCTGCAGGACTGCGAGCTCGTGCTCGCCGACACCATCGCGCTCTTCCAGCAGAAGATCCGGGTACGCGCATGTATGTGAGTCCCGATCGCGATAGGCTCAATTGACGTACGCGTGTGCGCGCAGGAGAGCATCGACCTCGCCACGTCCAACCCGGAGCAGTTCAGTCTCGAGCGCACGCAGTCCGACGTGTCGCTGCGCCAGAGCACCAACTCCGAGTACAGCTCCGACAGCCGCGACGAGACCGACGAGGACGAGCTGGCCGAGACGTTCCAGGACGTCGTGCCCGTGACGAAGAAGAAGGAGGCGCTTGCGCTTAATGACGACGTCACCGCCCGCGTCAAGGTATGATGGATGTCGCGCCACACCTGTGGCTCTGGATCCCACTCACGCTGTGCTCGTGCTGCGGGTAGAAATCCTTCGGCGCGAACACTGAAGAGTTCGAGCGCTTCAAGGCGCGCGCGTTCGAGTTCGGGACGGGGAAGGAGACGGCGGAGGACTTCTATCTGTACCTGCAGCAGCACATCGCGCTCGAAGCGCTCGGTCCGATCGTGCTCGACTTCGCGCGGCTGCTTCCACAGGCGGCGCTGCGGCTTCCGCTCCTGAAAGTGCACTACGCGGTCATGGAGAAGTACAACCAGCGGCTCGCGAACCAGAGCGAAGACCGCGGCAATAGCTACAGCAACGTCACGCGCGCGCGGGAGCCATCGGCGGGTGCGTTGGTTTGTTGCGTGGGTGATCTCGATACACAGAGTTTGACTGACGCTCTTGACTTTGTCAGTGGACGACTATGACAGCGACGACGACCACGTGGAGGAGCTGCCGATGACGGTACGCTCTGTGTTGCTACTCGTATCTACTCGCACCGAAGATCTCACTCGCAACCGTGTTATGTCTTCCTCGCAGCTTCGCTTGAGTCCGCTGAACCACCTGGTGTTCGTGATCCACGGGATCGGCCAGCACATCGATTTCAAGGAGGGCGAGCTCAAGTCGTGGAACGGTCAGGCGGGGCTCGACGGCGGCAACCACGCATTCCGGGATCTGTACCGCGTGATGCTGGAGACGCAGTTCCGCGACATCCCGGTGGCGCTCGAGATGCAGTCGATCGAGTGGCACGAAGATCTGCACGAGCCAACAGGGCTCGACAACGTCTTCGACCTCATTTGTCCAGAGGGCTCGACAGGGTACGGGACGACGCGTGCCATGTTGCTTTCACTCGTGCTCAGGTGCTGACCGGTGGCTTTGTTGTTGCTGCAGCATCCGCGAGTTCAGCAAGGAGACGCTGATGGACGTTCTGTACTACCTCTCGCCTCGATACGGCCAGCTCATCGTGGACTCGGTGACGCAGCAGCTCAACCAAAAGTACCACGTCTTCATGGAAGAACACCCAGGCTGGGACGGCAAAGTCTCGATCTTCGCTCACTCGCTCGGGTCGGTGATTACGTACGACTTGCTGACACACGAAGCTGGCGAGCGATCCAAGAACGGCGTGTTCTTCCCCGGTCTGGAGTTCGAGGTCGAGAACTTCTTCGGTGCCGGGTACGAGTCGCTTTGACTGAGCTTTTGCTTGGAACTACGTCATTGCGGAATGGTTAGTTTACACGAGAGTGTTGCACGCCCGCTTTCGCAGATCTCCCGTGCCGGTGTTCATCCTGTCGAGAGGTGATCTCAACATCAACGAAGGGCAGTTCACGCCAGGGATCAAGATGCCCAAGTGCAAGCGGTACTTCAACATTTTCCACCCGATTGATCCGATCGCGTACCGTGTCGAGCCGCTCATCAAGCAAGAGATGCACGACAAGGCTCCGGTTCAGCTGATACAGGTACGAGAGAGCGCAGTTGTGTGCCGAGTTGTGGGTGTGCGTGTGCTGATCTTTGATGAACGCTTCTCAGGCGCATGCTGTGCGAGGCTTTACGTTCGGCAAGATCCAAGAGATGTGGGAGAGCCTGACGGCTCCCGTGCACGGCTTCCCGCACCGTCTCGACTACGTCATGAAGCGCCGGAAACGCGAGCAGGGAATGATGGAGATTGCATTCGCGTCGGCGTCCCACTCGTCGTACTGGATGAGCGAGGACGTCGTGCTGTTCACGATCATGCAGATCTGCAAGCCGATCGCGGAGAAGCTGCAGCGGTACCAGAGCGCTCGCCAGCCGCTGCCGAAGCTGATGCGCAACATTGTCGAGCTGACGCCGCACACTCAGATCCGGATGTCGGCGAACGCATCGATTCGCGATCGGTGCACAGGATTCACGCACGACCGAGTCGTGCTGATGGAGAAGGATCGGCTGTTCATTCTGCCGCGAGTGCATGAGGTCGCGTGTCGGCGAAAGTGGCGCGTGAAGCTCAACCCGTTGACGAAGGCGACGTACGGAGACGACTCGTTCATGCTCAAGATCTCGTCGAGCGAGCCGTCTGTCCCGACGAACATAGGTGTCTTTTCTCCAGCTCGGCCGGCGACTCCTGCGTCTGGTTCCTCTGCGTCGTTCGTGCTGAAAGCTCCGTCGACGCGCGTACGAGATGAGTGGCTGACTCTTATCCAGAAGACGATCCTCAGCACCAGCGCCGACGGCGAGTTGGACGGCACACACCCGAAAGTGTCCAGCAGGTTCGTGACGATCGCCTATCTGCAAGGCGGTTTTTCATATCGGTACACAGACTGACAAGAGTGCGTGTATGTGTGCGTCAACAGGGAGCAGTTCCACCTCGCGGAGGTGCCGCAAGGCTTGTGCCTCGACTACTTCTGCGCGCTGAAGACCGGCTTTCTTCAGGAGAAATCGGCGAAGGGATGGTACGAAGGCTGGAGCAACCGCTGGATCGTGCTCCAGGATGACTACCTCTCGTGCTACGAGAACTCGCCTCGCCTCGAGTTCTCGGGGCAGTTCAAACTGCGCAAGTCGCGGATCTTCTGCTACGAGGTCGGGTACCTCTTCCGCATCGTGTCGCGATCAGGTACCTCGATCGAGATGCGCGTGAAAGACCAGGAGTCGTTCAATATGTGGCTGGAAAAGTTCAGCGAGGTTCCGTCTGCGCAAGTGACGCGCCACAAGGACTTGATCGAGAACAGTCCGTCCGCGGTGCTGATCATGTCCGACAGCAGCGAGATCCGGGACGGCGCGCTGGGCGAGTGGCTCCACACCAAGATCGAAGGATACAAGTTGTCGTTGGACGAGAAGGACGTCCAGTACGCCGCGTTCGTCGTGCAGGTGAAGTCATCGTCGTCGGGTAACAGTGTTGTCCAGCGGCGATACTCGGAGTTTGCTGCGCTGCACCGCGAGCTGCGCAAGGTGATCCCGCACGAACAAGTTCCGGCGCTGCCTGGGACGCGCATGTGGAACAAGTTCGACCCGACGTACCTGAAAGAGAAGACGGTGGGGCTGCACGGATACCTGACAGAGGTGTGCAAGCGGTGCGCGAACACGCGCGCGCAGCCTCTCCTGCTCGAGTTCCTGGAGCTGTCCCCGCAGACCGCCACGAATGGGACGGACGTGTAGATAGATCAGTTTATGATGGGATGAAGTCCCTCTTCGTGTTCAAGACAGCAATGCAGACTCAGAACAAGCTCACCAGCTGCTACTGCCGTCCGCTTTGCTCGCATCACCCGACAACCGAGTCTTCTCACTCGACGATCGAGAACGACGCACAGAGCGGGTTCGACGGTCTCGGCTTGTCGTAGACCTTGCAGTCTGTCTCGGGCTTCACCGCGACGATGTACTCGCCACCCTCCGCCACCCTATTGAAGCCGCGTCCGATCTGAGGATCAAAGACTCCCCAGTCCGCGTGCGTCAGCTCAAACGAGACCACTTGGGACTCGCCGGGCTTCAGCGACACCTTGCGGAACTTCTTGAGCTGCTTCACCTCCGGAACTGACATCACGCGGTAGAGCTGCGTGAGGAACAGCATCACGCTCTCCTTCCCCTCGCGCTTGCCATTGTTGGTCACGTTGACACTGACGCTCAAGCGTTCGTCAGAGTGGTTGCTGAGCTGGGTCTTGTCGAGAGTGAGATCGCTGTACACAAAGCTGGTGTAGCTCAGTCCGTGGCCGAACTCCCACTCCATCTCGCACGGCTTCTCTCCGCACCGCGTCGTCACAAGATGGTTGTAGGGGATCGCGATGCTTGCCGGATGCTTCGGGTACGTGATCGGCAGTCTCCCGCTCGGGTTCACGTCGCCATAGATGACTTCGGCAAGCGCTTGCCCCCCGACTTCACCCGGCAACATCGCGTACACCACTGCGTGCGCGAGTGCCGCAAGCCCGTTCAGCAGCCGAGGTCGACCCTGCACAAGCACCAGGACGACCTTCGCACCAGTCGCCGCGATTTCACGCACGTATTCGACTTGTCCGGCAGCGAAAGCAAGATCTTCGATGTCACCAGGCTTCTCAGCGTACGGAGACTCTCCGATCGCGACGACGGAGACAGCGGCAGCTCGTGCCATCTTCTTCGCAGTCTCCAGGTCACGGCGGTTGAAGGCTCCGGTAGCGTTAAGTGCGTTGAAGTATCGAATCGACGATCCGCGGCTCGCAACGCTCTCCATTCCTTGCTTGAGCGTGATGCCGTTCGGGAACATGTTGTTTCCAGCCACGCCTTGCCACACGAGGGACCAACCGCCGCAGAGCAGTCCGACGTCGTCAGCAGCGTGTCCAGTCAAGAAGACCTGCACGTTCTTCTGGAGCGGAAGGATGTCGTCCTGGTTCTTCAACACGATGATGGATTCGCGAGCGAGCTGAAGTGCGACCTCCTTATCCTCCGTCTGACCGACCTTGCCGACGTGTTCACCGCCTGGGACCGGATTGCGGTAGAGCCCAAGACGCGTCTTCAGCTTTAGAATGCGCTTCACGGAGGTCTTGACTCTCTCGAGTAGGTTCGGGTGACGCTCGAGCGCGCGCTTCGCCAAGTCCACGAACGACGAGTTGTACGGCACCATGCTGAGGTCGATCGACGTTCGGGTGAGCGCCATCTCGACCGCTTTGCTCTCGCTTGCGGCGACGCGATGGAAAGCATGAAGATTGTTGATCTCACTCCAGTCGGTCACGAGCAGTCCGTCGAAGCCCATGTCGTGGCGTAGCAGTGCGTTCAGGATCCTGTCGTTCGCGACGACAGGGATGCCGTTGATCGAAGTGTAGCTTTCCATCGCTGACATCGCTCCCGCTCGGATCGCCGCAAGGTACGGCGGAGCGAAGTAGTTGAGCAGATCAAAGTCGGAGATCGTGACGCCCTCGCGGTCGTGTCCTGTCGGAGTCTTGGAATACCCGATGACATGCTTCATGCACGCAGCCAAGCGATTGTTGTGCTGCAGACCTCGCACAATGGCGCCCCCCATCTCAGCGGCGAGGTGCGGATCCTCTCCGAACGTCTCGAACGTCCGTGCCCACAACGGATTCTGAGAGATGTCGAGGATCGGCGAGAAGATCCACGGGATACCGGCTGCTAATGTGTCGCGACTCGTGATCTGCGCCACTGCGAACGCAAGTTCAGGGTTGAAGGTCGCGGCGATGTTGATCTGCTGACCGAAGATGAACGCGCCTTTCACGTGGACAGCGCCGTGCACCGAGTCGATGCCGTAGAGGATTGGGTGTCCGCCGTTGACGTCGAGGAAGATATCTTGAATCTGCGCGATGACGCGGCGCCACTCGGAGGCAGAAAACACTCGTGGCGACGCTGAAGCAGAGCCGTTGGTTGTCGCCGTGTCGAGCGCAGTCGGTGAGTTCAAGTACGACCCGATCTTGAGCTTCGCGTGGCGCCGCACTTCATCGACGTTCAGCGTCATGTTGGCGTGCATGACAGTGCTGATGTCGAGCTGTGTCATCTGCCCGAGCATGTCCTCCATACTCTATAGAAAATGATGTTAGTTGAACTTGCAGCCGGATCCGATACTTGGGAGATGAAGAGCGCACGTACCATAGCCGATAGCATCAATTCGACTCGCTTGTCATCATCGCCGTCACCGTCACTTGCGAACACCTCTAGTTGAACACTGAAACTGAGCGCGAGGACGAGGATCACACTCAGCCAGAGGCGGCTACTACTCTTCAGCATCCTCGCTTCGCTCTTGAGCTGGTCTTCGCTCTTCGCGTCGAGTTCGCAAATGAATGTGCAAATGTGCAGTGGAGCATCGAATGTGTCGCTACTCAACAAGAGATCCACTAGCGTTGCGTTTGATTCTGCTTGATTCTTGCTACGCGAAAGACCGTCGTCGATACGAATGTCCTACCATGCTCAGCTGAAGGCACCAGTCTGCCGCCACGGAGTTTGAACTCAGCACACGCCACCATAGAGACACACTGTAAAGCAGCGTGCTGCGTTGTCCATTACCATGTTGGACAATATGCGCCGGTGAAGAATACACACCAGCACTACTGAATCTCACACGCGTCCTTCTCACACCCAGTACTCCTGCAGGTCAGTTCGCCTTCATGTGTTCGCACCAACACACACCATCAACTCATCCCGATTCAGATAACCATCGATGTCGAGTGGTCAAAATCTGTGCTAAAAGAAGCAAAATCTAAAAACGATTTCAAACTCTGTGACAAATTATTTGTACGCATATTTAGAAATCTGAAGATTAGACGACCAGATCTTGAAAGGACGCTGTTCTAAACGATGATCGTCACCGCTCGCTGACGCTCGCTCGCCATCCTCCATGCAGGACGCCCGACGGCCGCACGGCTACCGCCAGGCGCACGCGTCTCGACATCAGATAAAGCCCAAAACAGCGAAGCGCGCGCTGAAAGCGGCGCCAAAGCCGCCGAAAACGCTGCTCGACGCGCTTCAGCAACATGGTGCGCGACTCGGCGACGGTGCGAAGCTCAACGCCGTCGGCCGCGCAATCGAGCGCATTGGTGATCTGCCGCCGGTCGTGAGCGCGCCGGTCTCCGCGCTGTTTCTGAGCCAGAACCGTCTGTCGACACTATCTGGCGTGGAGCAGTTCACGGCACTGCGCGTGCTCTCGGCCGCGGGCAACGCGCTCGCGAGCTTCGACGATGTCGCACGCCTCACAGCGCTACCGCGGCTACGCGCGCTCAACCTGATGGGCAACCCGCTCACCGATCAGCCGCACTACAGGCTGCGCGTCATCGACTGCCTAGCGAGCCTACAGGTGCTTGACACGGTCGACGTCTCGAAGCGCGAGCGCGAACTGGCGCCGCGTGTCGCCGCGCAGGAGCGAGCACTGCGTGCGATGGTGCTCGGAAATCACTTCGTGATCTACAAGCTGCAGCGCATCGCGAAGCTCGTGCTGCTGCGCAGAGATCTCGCCGGCTTCGTCATGGGGTACGTGGCGACTGGGAGACGCGCGCTGTCGTTCGACCGCGTGCCGAATCCACACGACGCGACAGTGGACGTCGCGCTGCTCATGCGGCTCTGGGACGTAGAGCAGACGTTCACTCCTGACGAACGAGCCGCACTCGAGCGCCAGATGGTGACCATTGTTGTTCGCACGCGCTGCAAGCTCGCAGAGCACCCAAAGCGGCGAGCGAAGGAGTATCTGCTGAAGCTCGCGAGCGCCACGCTGACGGCGGATCACAGCCAGATGTCGAACGAACTGCGGCAACAGTGCGCGTCCTGGGACGAAGCGTACGGGAACGTTATCGCGCTGCAGCAGCAGACTATCGCGAACCTCCAGGGGCTCTGCGACCGCAGCAACAAGGAGCTCGTCGCGTATCTGAAGACGCTGCTGACGACGGAACCGAGTCGGCGAAGCGAGTTAGTGAGTGCAAAGTGGAGAGGAAATCATGGGCTACAGACCGGCGAGGGCGTCGGAAGAGGAAGCGACGTCGACAGCCGCCGCCTGTCAGTGTCGTCACTTGGGCGAACAAAGCTGCTACCCCCGCAGCAGCAGGACCCGGACCAGCCTGACGACGAGAAGGTGCTGCGGTATGACAAGGCTGCAGCTTCGAAGCCTTCAACACAGTCTCAGCAGAAAGTGTGTTTGAGCCGCCAACCAAGCTCAAGTGACGAGGGCACGAAGCCGAACGCACGAGCAGGGGCGCAGAAGCCGCAGAGCGCGAGTATTCACAAGGCGTTGGAGCTGCGAAACGGAGACTTTGGGAACAAGACGCTGGCGGAGGCGATCCACCAGTTCAAGATGCGAGACCCACGCGCTTCGTCCCTTCACCCGGCGCCACCGCCGCCGCTGTCTCGACGCAACGATCTCTTTCCTGAGCCAAACTTCGAGCATCTGAGGCAGCCGCAGGTGTTCATGCTGCAGCACGACACTCGAACGAGCCTCCAAGAAGTGACGCGGCGTGCTCCCTCTTCTCCGAGTGAGACGAGCGCGACGAATGCGTTCGTACCGGTATCGAAGCTCTGTCTAGCGTCGATGTCGTTGGATGACGTGAGTGAGAGCCACGAGCTGGCAGCGAGTATGAACGAGCACGTGATCTCTCGACGCAGCAGCACAGTCGGAGCAAGTCGCCACGTCTCCGTAGTGGATGACTCGATCGAGACTTCGAGCAGCGTCAGCGGGCTCAGCGATGCATCGTCGTTGTGGCGAGGACAAGGTCCCCTGCCGATCAATGGCAGTGTGGGTGGACGCAGCGAGCGCGCCCCAGCGCCACCACGCGCTGTCCACCACAAGACAGACGGTCAGCGCATTGGTGCCCGCTCGCATAATGATGCAGCGACCGGGGCTGTTCTCGAGGATGCAGTGGAAGAGAAGCGAAGGAACAGCAGCCTGCAAACCCCACGACCGATCGCCGCAGACTCCTCTACCAGTGATCAACGCGTTCACGAGCTCGAGGACCGGGAAGCAAAGTATATCAAAGCGCTGATCGAGTCCGAGCAACGGGAGCTCGATCTGCGGAACCAGCTGAACAGCTACCGGCAGAAGATCGGCCGGTACCAGCAGACGATGGCACAGAACTTCGAGGAGCGCGAGCAGATCAAACACGAGGTGGGCGAGAAGGTGCGAGCTGTAGCGGCACCGAAGGTGCTGCGGCGGTTCTTCATCCGCTGGATCCACTACTACCACTGGTCGCTGCAAGCCACGCACCTCCGCCGCAAGCGGTGCTTCATCGTGCAGCACGACTGGTTCTGGTGCTGGCGCCGCAGGGTGTGGACGCAGCAGCAGCTCCGTGCGATGCGAGAGCGACAGCAGTTCCGGACGCTCCGAGACCACTTTGCTGAGTGGACGAACCTGTCGCGGCTCGCTGTGATCGTCTCCCACTCAGCGAGCAGACGCGGGCAGCACGCGGTGCGTCAGGCCTTTCGAGCATGGAGAGCTGGCGCGAAAGTCCTTGCAGCGACCAGACACATGGCGCAGAGTAGAGAGCTTGCGGCGACGCAAGTTCTTCAGCGCTGCTGCTTCCGTCAGTGGGCGAAGCGGAGTCGGCATCGGAAGCAGCTGACAGCCGCAGTAGAGCTGTACTCACGACGGTCTCATCGCGCACTCCAGAAAGTCATGATCTGGAGGTGGAGGATGGTGGTCATCACCCTCGCGCGGCCACTGCGAGAGCGGTTCGAGAGGTTCGTGGCTTTGAAACAGTCTCAGCGCCAGCAGCAGGTGTTTCGGAGCTGGCGAAGTGTCGTGGTAGGCAGCAAGTTGCACGCGTGTCACCTCCGAAGGAGAGTTTGGCGGCACTGGAGTCTCTGTTCGCTCTCGACGAAGACTGAGCGCGAGAATGCGCTTCGGAATCGACGCACGCTACTGAAGGCGCATCTCCAGAGCTGGCATCTCGTGACGCAGGATCGGATCGCCTCGAGACGTTCGCTCAGCTTGGCGAAGCGTTATGTGAACCAGCGCCGCGTTCGCAAGCTCTGGCTGTACTGGAAGCGGTACACGTTCGCGAAGTGCAAGTACGTCCAAGGCTCGACGAAGGCGCTGAAGCACTACTTCATCAAGCTACTTCGGAGCTCGTGGAAGCGTTGGAGATGCAGGACGCGAATGAACCTGATGAGCGTGAGGGAGCAGAAGCGCAGCGAGCTACAGCGCCACTTCCAGAACCTGCGTGCTGGCGTCCGGCGGGTGATTGCTGACAAGTGTCGTGCTCGGATGCTCGCTCACTTGCGTGTGAGACGCGATCGCGCGCTGCTTCGTCGCCTCACCGTGGGCTGGAGATTCTTGGCACAGCGTCGATGTCGCAGTAAGCTTCGCGCTGAAGTGGTGACCCGCCTGGCCACTCGCACTCTCGTGCAGAGCTTATGGAGTCGCTGGATGACACACCTCCTAGCGCGTGTACAGAAGAAGCTTCTAACAACAGGACAGCGCTCCGAGGACGCAATGAAGGAGAAGCACGAGATGGAAGCTGATCTGCTGATTGTGAACGACAGGGCGGCGTCGCTGAGCGAGCGAGTCGCGGCACTCGAAGATGCTCTTAGGCAGCAGGAGGAACAGATCGCTACGTACCAGAACGAGTTGGTTCGATCGGAGGAGCTCCGCGTTGAGTCGGAGCTGAAGATCAAAGCTGTCAGCGACGCTCATGGCGCGGAGCGCCAGGAATGGGCAGCCTTCGAGGCCCAGCTGAGCGAAGAACACGCGACGCGAGAAGCAGGCGCGCAGGCCCTGGTCGATGTGAACGCAAGTCTTCAGGCTCAAGTTCAAGAGCTCCAGACGCGAGTGCACGAAGAGCGAGAGCGAACAGCGAAGATGAGCCGTCGATACGACAATGCGCAGCAAGAGCTTGAGAAGACGAAGCGCGATCGCGGAGCTGATGTGGCTCGGTTCGACACCGCCAAGCGCGAGTTGGCCGGGCGCATCAACGAACTCGAGCAAGCGCTCCAGAGCGAGCAACGCGAGAAGGGAGAGATCGCAAGCCGTTTGCAAGAGTACGAGGCGCGGCTCGCAACAGCGCGTGCGGACATGAGCCAGCACGAAGACGAGCAGTTGCGCGAGAACGAGCGCTTGCGCCTCGAGCGAGACCAGATGGACGCGCGCGCGAGAGAGGAGCAGGTTCGAAGCGCCGAGCTGCAGCGGCTCCTAGTGGAGAAGAACGAGGAGATCCACCGTCTGGCGCAGCGGCAGCAGCAGCAACAACGAGAGCTGGAGAGATCGATGGGGGAGGGATTTGCGCAGGCAGCGGTGCCACGCGAGGGACTTCGACCGCACGTCGATACCACGGAGAAAGCTACACACACGAGCGATGTGGAAGCTCCAGCGGGTTCCCCTCCGCTCCAGCGACATTCGATTGCCCACACCAACGAGGAGGGTCGTACCGACAGGTCGACAGGGTATGGGACAACCGACACGACGCTGCACGTGCTGCTCAAAGATATCAACGAGAGCATCCGAGCTCGCACCGAGTGCGTCGTCGTTGACAGGAGCGCGAGTCCAGTTCCCCATCGCCACCACCACCACCAACACCAACACGAGTACCCCCGCGCGCGTCAACGAGCGTCTTCATCTCCAGGAGACGACGAGAGCGATAACTGTGGCGAGCGCTATCCTCCTGAAGGTTCGCCGAGAGTGCCGCTCGCGGTGGACTCCGCTGTGTTCAACAGCTTAGCAGAGGACATGGACGCCCACATTGACGAGCACACGAGCAAGGTCCACGAAGACATCCGACGACTCCAGCAGCGAATCGCGAAGCGGCTGCAGCAGCCAGCAGCGAGTGTGACGGCAGAGTCGCGACACTCGCCGTTCGTTCTGCGCAGCGCTGGCCACTACCGAGAGCGACTGATGTCGCCGACCAGTTCGCTGTCGTCGCTGTCGTCACTGTCCGAAGCAGGAGATCGAGCGACAGACATCGGAGATTCGCGCCGGAGATCGCGACGCGAGGGTCACCATAGTTCAGATCCACATCAGCGACTGCAAGGAGCGCGGCCGAGCAGCAAGAGCGCACACTTGGTGCGGAAGGCTGCGTCGAGCGAGAACATCTCGAGATCTGCGAACACGCTGCCGAAGCGTCCACGTGTTCCCTTACAGGCGGTGACCGAGACATCATCACCTTCCACAGCACTTCGCGAGTCCTCCGCAGGCGCGAAGAAGAAGAAGCGAGTCACGAAGGTGGCGGCTTCGAGGCGCAAGTGAACGTAGGCGCATTGCGCTCAGTACGTACAATACGCCAGACGCAAGAACCAGCCTCCCATCGGACTTGCCCCGTGTGGTCGAGCAGAGTTCGCAAGGACACATTGCTTGTCAAGTGAATGGCGAAACTCACCGCTGTTCTTAGCTCGTCCTTAACATCGACGTCTCGCCGCGCCATCACGACCAAGGCGAGAAGCATGGCTCGCTGCGCGTCAGTCTGAGTGACTACACGATCTTCGCCGACCGAACTGAAAATGAGCGCGTCTCGCGATGCGCTCGACAGTGGCCCAAGCGACGACGCTGCTGCCGATGGCTCGCCTGGCAGACCCAGTCCCACGGCTTCGAAGCACAAGAGTTCGCCTTCCAAGCACTCGAACAAGCTCACCATCGGTAGTCACTCGGAGCTTCAGCGCGCGCTTGCTGCTGCTTCTTCTGCTTTCTCACACTGTCGGTGTGTTTGCTGGTATGCGCAGATCCGACTGCGACGTTGGCAGCGATCAGCGCTCGGCTCGCGACTGTCATCTCACCGGCGGAGAGCGAGATCGCACGGATCAACCGCGATGCTCTGCTGACAGTCTCCAAGCGCTACCAGCAGCAGGCTGTGCGGAACAGAGCGCGCGACGAGCAAGAGGCATCGGAACGGAAGGAGGGCGACGATACGCAAGACGACAGCTGCCCGCATGGGCTCCTCGAGTCGTCCTCGCCCAGCTCGCCGCAGAGGACCGGGATCCCGCCGGCGCTGCACGAGTCCATCATCGCCGAGGAGTGGGTGAACGTGCACTTGGAGACGAGCGGATCGTTCCTGCTCCCTGCGACCGACCTCTCGCCGCTGCTACAGAAGACGAGCGCCGCACTCGGTGGGAGCAGCGATGACGCGTGGACGGAAGAGGAGGCGTTCGCGTTCCGAAGGCGCGGAGACAATGGGCCGCTGGGCCGCGCTGGGATCGACCGCTCGTCGCTGTATCGTCTCGGGATGCCCAAAGAGCTCGTCGATCGGCTCTACCGCGCGCTCTACGTGTACACGAACGGCTTCCACAGCCTCATCACCGAGATCGCGGCGCACTGCCCGCCGCTGGTCGAGCGGCACGTGTCGTCGAACGTGTGGCTGACGTTCCTGCTGCTGCTGGAGCAGTGCGAGGACGGCAAGTACGAGATGGCGATGCTCAAGTTCAAGCAGGCGACGCTAGAGTGGCGGCGGCAGATGCAGGGCGCGTTCGAGAGTGAGAAGGTGGCGCTCGAGGCGCAGCTGCTGGCGACGAACGCGAGTCTCACAGACGAAGCGCAGCGCAGCGCGGAGAAGAGCGGCGCGATTGCCAAGCTCGCAGCAGACGCAGCAGACGCGAGCCGAACGATCTCCAGTCAGCACGCTGAGATCGTCGCGCAAGCCGAGCAGCTCCGAGTGCTCCGGCTCGAGATCCTCGTCCACGAAGACGACGAACGCAAGCTCAACGAGCAGCTCGACGACATGCGCAGGGACTTTGAGGTCTCGAACGCGGAGCGCGTCAACGCGCTCGCGGAGCGGTTCGCGCTCGAAGAAGAGCTGCGCAAGCTGCAGCTCGAGCGCGACAGGGTGGAGGCGGAGAAAGTTGCGTATGCCAAGCGGATGCACGAAGGGCTCTTCATGAACCAGGCGCTGCGAGCCACGAACGAAGCGCTCAAGCAGCACACGGTCGTGCTTGCGATGGAGAAGGACAAGGCGAGCAGCGAGAGAGACGGGCTCCAGGCGCAGGTCGGCGCGCTGCAGCAGGACCTGCGAGGGCTCAGCCTCCAGAAGGTGCACGTCGAGCAGCAGTTCATCGACGCGCAGCGCAAGCATCAGCACTTGGAGGAGCGCGTGCAGACGATGAAGGAGCAGTTCGAGCTCGAGGTCGCGGCCAACTCGACGCACGTCCAGGAGATCGCGCGGCTCAAGCGCGAGGTGGACGAGGAGAAGGTCAAGGCCGGCGTGCTCGACGCCAAGTGCAGCCTGCTGACCGCGGAGAAGCAGAATACCGGCATGCGCGCGCAGGACAAGCTCCGCATCGAGCGGCTGCTGAACCAGAAGCTCGAGCTCGAGAACGCCGTCGAGGCGCTCAAGCTCGACCGCGCCAAGGACCAGGAGCAGATGTGGAACCTGCGCGCGTCGCTCGAGGCGCTCGACACGGAGATGCAGCACTCGAAGCGCGTGTTCTCGGCGGGGCAGCAGGCGTTCCTGCACTCGGAGCGCACGTGCGAGCAGCTCCGCAACCAGCTGCAGGAGGCGGAGAAGAGCTACGACAAGGCGAGCAAGAGCCTGAGCTCGCTGCGAGAGCGCTTCAAGCTCTTCGAGGAGAACTCGCGGGAGCAGATGACGAAGCTCGAGGTCGAGCTCAAGGTCACGAGCGCGCAGCTGCGCGAGGTCTCGTACGCGAACCGCGACAACGCGGCGCTCATCGCGGAGCTCAACAAGGCGCTTGAGGCGGCCGCGAAGGAGAGTATGAGCGCCACGCGGCTGCAGCACGAGGCCGAGCAGCGCCTCGAGCAGCTCCAGCGCGAGACGGGCGACCTGCAGCGCGACAAGGCCGCGCGCGAGGAGCAGCGGACAGCGTTGAAGCACGCGATCGAGGGCTTCGTCCGCTCGCTGCAGCACATCCTCGCGCTTGTCAAGCTCGACGAGTACCCGTTCGACGAAGCGCTGCGCGAGCTGTTGCGCCTGGCACGCGAGGCGTTCGGCCGCGACCTCGACCTCGACAGAGTGCTGGACGACGAAGACGAGGCCGAGGAGTTCGAGGAGGAGCTCGACGACGACGACGTGCGGGACGCGCAGCGCTCGCGCCGCAAGCTGCGGAAGAACGGGCTCCTACCGTCTTCAGCCGGAGCTGATGACGCAGCACAAGACGCTGGGGAGGGCGACGACGACGAGGCCGACGGCGAGCGCCACCGCTCGCAGATTACGAGCATGAGCAAGTTCCGCAAGAGCAAGCTCGACAAGCAAGTGAAGCAGCTGCAGCGCGACGTGGGGAACAAGAGCGACCTCATCCGCAGTCTCGAAGGCGTGCTGTGCGAGCAGGCCGAGCAGCTGGCGCAGCTCACGCGCGTCACCGAGCAGCAGGACGCGCGGCTCAAGGCGGAGACGAACCGGATCGGCATGCTGCTCGCCGATGGCGACGCGACGGCGATCGCTCTCGCGGGTGCTCGCGCTGCGCAGAGGTACACAGAGCTAGAAAAGCGGCGCGCAGAGGCGGCCCGCGACGTCGAGATCGAGCGCAGGTCCCAGATGCAGCGCGCGCTGGAGGACATGCAGCGCCAATACGACATGCAGGGAGCAGCGAACGAGGACCTGCTCGGACGGATCTGGCGCGAGTACGAGCACTACCTCCTCATGCTTTCGCTGCGGCGCGATGAAGCCGTGCAGGCGACGGTGACGACAGCGGACATGCAGTCGCAGACGCTCGTGCCGCACCGGAACCCGGCGACGGAGCGCGCGCGCGTCGCGGCGATGCACCTCCCAGCCACGAATCCCACGGCGACGGCGTTCGAGGACGTGCTCCAGCAGATCAACAACCACGCGAAGGCGCTGCTGCCGGAAGTCGCGACGGAGCTCAGCAGTCTGCATTTTACTGCGTCTTCACCACCACCAGCGCAGCAGGGGAGTGGCGGAGGGCTCCGGTCCCCTGTCCCGGTGGTGCATCCTGCGCAGCGCGTCGGCGGAGGCGGACGCATCCGGCGGGTGGCTGACGCACAACACCGCAAGCGCTACGATCGCTCCGGCCGCCAGACAGAGCAGCTCCTGATGGGACTCCCACTGCTCGACCACCAGCACTACCACCAGCAGCACCACCAGGCGCACCCACCGCACATCATCCGACACGTGAACGAGTTCGGCGTGCGCCAAGATGTGCTCGTCTCGCCCGTGTACCCACCGTACTTCACCGACGGAGCCGCTCGCCAGCCGCCGGCAGTCGCGCATTCGAAGACACCTAAGAAGCCCGAGTATCGCCATCGCCGATACATGCAGCAGAGGCAGTCGGAGCAAGGCGACGAGCGTTGCAGCAGCCCCACGCAGCCGACGTCCAAGGATCCTCGGCGCCGCTCGCCACAGAGTGGGAGGCGGCGAGCTCAGCGGCGCGACGTGTCCCCGGACGACAGCAGCAGCGCCGATGCGCGTCCAGGAGACGTGGGCGACACGGGACTCCGGTACCACCGCGGGTTCCTGCGCACCGGGATGGAGGTGCTCAAGAGGTCGGTCGCGTTCCCGGAAGACGAAGACGAAGAGGAGGAGGACGACGACGACAACGGGGAGGACGAGGACGACTCGCTGAGCGACGAAGGTCCGAGTCGCCACCGCCGAGCGCGGATCCTGGCGGACTTTGGGGCGTCGCTGTCGCCTCGTAGTCCCGGGAGGCTCGAGAGCGCGATCCGCGGCTACCAGAACGAGCTGGGTGAGCAGCAAACGGAGCAGCAGCAGCAACAGCAGCAGCGTCTGCGGCGGCGGCCACCGGCGCCGAAGGACGAGCAGGTGGACGACGGCGTCTCGCTGGACGCCGACGTGCTGAAGGAGCTCAGCGGCTCGCCGTTCGTGCCTGCTGTGCTGTACCCGCTGCACCACCAGTGAGAAAGAAGGCTGCACGTAGATCGCATGGGTCTCTCTCTCTCTCTTAAGATGCTCCTCTTAGGTGCTTCCTACTTGGGCCGCAGGTCCTCGAGGCTCTGACGGATCTGCTCCTGGCGCTTGCGCTTCTGCGCCTCGATGCGCTCCGGCAGGTCGGGCACCACGAAGAGCTGCTTGACGGCGTCGGGGATGGCGTCCGAGAGGCCCGTACCGAAGACGCCCCACTTGCGCCGGAAGGCGTCGGCCGCCTCCGGGTGCGACAGCTGCACGGCCGTGTCCGCGAACTGCTGCGGGTGCTCGAAGCGCACGTAGGCGAGCAGCGACACGCCTGCCACCGTCATGCCCGTGACGCCCGAGAGCGCCACGGCGGCGAGCGTCGCGCGAGGTCGCGCCATGTCTTGCTCCTTCGCTTGCTGGTTGTTGCTCAAATAGTGTTATTTTCAAAATAACAATGTCAATATTTCGTAAAAACAAAAATCTCTTTTCAAAAATAAGTGGGTGCTCTTCTAGAGCGTTGCAGTGCGACACGCTCACTTGGCTGTTGTATGCTCGAAATTTCTGAGCTCTCTGTATGAGAGCAGTTGGGAAAACCAGGCGTCTGTCAAGGGGGGAACAATCAGCACCAAACAAGCCAGAACCAAAAAGCTCACGAGCAAGCGGCAAGCGAGCGAGCGGCTGGCTGCAGCGCACGTACGTGCGTACGTCTCTCTGTATGCGCCGCTGGGCTGTCAGTCGCTCACTCTCTAACATTCTCTCCCTAGTTACTCACTCCCTAGAGAGACACACACTCGCTCACATGGGCGCAGAGCTCAGCAAGGCGGAGGTCGGCGGCCTGCGCCGCGTCGGCTCCAGCGGCGCGCTCGACCGCAAGCAAGGCGAGCAGCTGGCGACGTCCGCGTCCGCCGCGTCGCTGGTCGCGCTCGTGGCCGGCGACGCGTCTCGCGGCAACGGCTCGTTCGTCGCGGGCAGCGGTGGTGACGCACCGCGCAGCTCGCTGCACAGCGACTCGGAGAGCAGCGGGAGCCAGAAGCCGAGCAGCGGCGCGCTCTTCGGGTCGCTGCGGCGCTCAGCCAACAGCAACAACAACAGTCGCGTGACCGGCGGCGGCGGCGGCCTCTCGCCCGAGGGGACGAGCGTCGGCACCGAGGACCACGCCGTCGAGTCACTCGACCTGCCGATGGTCGAGTGGGAGGGCTACGTCACCAAGCGCGGGCACCTCGTGCGCAACTGGAAGAGCCGATTCTTCACGCTCGAGGGCAACCACCTCTCGTGTACGTAGCAGAGATAGAGAGGGTTGCCAGAGGTTGCGCGAAGGTATCTCTGACGCTGGGGATCTGTGGGCGAACAGACTACGAGAGCAAGGTGGACGCGCGCAACCGCAGCCACCTCAAGGGCCGCGTGAACGTGGCGTCCGTCAAGCTCGAGAAGGGCTCGAAGAGCGGCCACGGCTGCGACTTCTCGTTCGAGACGAGCGAGGGCAAAGTGTTCCACTGCTCCGTGCCGACGCAGATGGAGCAGCTCTCGTGGGTCTATTTCCTGGAGGTGCGTGACGCGGCGGACATGGCGGGAGGTCCTGTTGGGCAAATGGACGACTGACTGACGGACGGACTTTGGGGCGACCACAGGCGGGCGTCGACTGCAACAACATGCGCAAGAACAGCAAGCCGGTCTACAACACGTACCGCTACGGCGCGCTGCCGGACATGGACACGTACAAGGCGTACGACGTGTACCGGCGCCTCATGAATGGCGAGATGGAGCTCACGACGGAGTTGCTGGCGTACTTTAACAAAGGTGCGACTGAGTGCACCAGCGCAACGGGTTGGCCCTCCCTGCGCCGTCGACTGAGCCGCTGCGTCTACTGGTCTGTGTGTGTGTGTGCTGCAGATCTCGTGTTCACGTCGTCGTACCCGAAGAGCGTGCCGTTCCACGGCGACTACTTTGGCCGAGAAGGACTGCTCCACTTCCTCGGAGCATTCTACCACAACGTCGAGATCATCGAGTTCCGGATCGACGAGGTCACGCGAGACGGTGACGGCCACAGCTACACGATCAAGGGCCACGAGAAGGTGAAGAGCAAGATCTCGAACACTGTGATCGCGCAGCCGTGGACCCACAAGATCCGATTCGGACCGTACGGACGCATCCTGCGTCTCCGAGCCGATGTGGACATCAAGATGGCCAGTGGCAACTGGAAGCAGTTCGGCGTCAAGAACCCGTTTTCGGAGGCTTCGGATGCCGCGTTCCGCTCGACGCGGTCGCTGAGTATCTCGATGAAGGACTTCACGGTGTACAATGTGATCGGCAAGGGCGGGTTCGGAACGGTGCGTGGTGTATTCAGAAGTCTGGGATGCGGAACGAACGAACACACGCGTGCTCATCGGCGCGGCTACTGTTGTTGTGGATCAGGTTGTGAATGCTGTGAAGAAGAGCGACGGACAAATCTATGCGCTCAAGATCCTGGAGAAAGGCAAGATGACCAAGTACGACATCGAGAGCTCGTTCACGGAGATGCGCGTGGCGCAGAACATCCACCACCCGTTCATTGCGGGTCTCCGCATCGCGTTCCAGAGCCGAACGAAGCTGTTTCTCGGCATGAACTACTACGGTGGTGGCGACCTGTTTCACCACATGAGCAAGGGCTCAAGCTGCAGAATACCCGCGGACCGCGCGCACTTCTACACGGCTGAGCTCGTTCTCGGTATCCACCACCTGCACCAGCACGACATTCTCTACAGGTGAGGGTATTATGCTGGATATGTGAGAGCGGACTTCTTCTGACTCCTGTTGCACTGCTCTGCAGAGATATCAAGCCGGAGAACGTGATGATCGACGCGGACGGCCACATCGCGCTGGTGGACTTTGGCTTGGCCAAGCTCCACGTGTCGAACTACTACGGCGCGAAGACGATGGCAGGCTCCCCGCAGTACACGGCACCGGAGCTGCTTCTCCCGAAGGCGAAGCGGTCGTACGGGAAGGCGGCCGACTGGTGGAGTCTCGGCATCCTCCTGTACGAGATGAGCGTCGGGAAGTCTCCATTCTACGACAACAACATTGAGAAGATGTACAGCAAAATCCAGAACGACCCGCTCACGTTCCCAGAGAAGCCGGAGCTGTCGGACGACCTCAAGGACATTCTGCATGGGGTGAGTGGGCGATCGATGCGTTCGGTCGGGATGCGGGTGGCGTGCTAACTCGTATGTGTTGGGTGTGTGACTGCAGTTCCTGCAAAAGGATGCGACGAAGCGTCTCGGCAGCAACATCAGCGATATCCTGAGCCACCCGTACTTTGGCGACATCGACTGGGACTTGCTGCTGCAGAAGAAGGCGACACCGCCCTGGAAACCGATCCTGGTGCGCACGAGCTGTGACTGTGTCTCAGCTCTCCTGCAGTCGCGTCTGACTGGATCTTCGCGTGTGTTTCTCTTGTCTTTGCAGTCTTCGCCACTTGATGTGGAGTACGTCGACGCGGAGTTCACGGAGCTGGATGTGTCTCGAGAGGTGCAGTCACCGACCGACAAGTCCGCGTCCCGGTCGAAGGGCATCTTCTCGCTCGTGTCGAGTCGAAATGGCCGCAAGGCGACGCCTCCGGTACAGGATCCGACATTCAAGGACTTCACGTACTTCTGCGAAGACCCAGATGCACTCGTGGAAGTGAAGGACCTGGTGTCGGAGCTGCGGCCTCCGCCGCCGCCACCGTCTGAGACGGACGACGACACGGAGTTAGAGGCGGTCCAAACTGATCAACCCGGGACGCCGCTGTCTTCGTTCGTCGACCACGGTGTACTGCACTCGGAGGTGAGCGAGGAGGAGTTCCGGCTGGAGCTGAAGAAGCTCGAGTCGACGATGGCGGAGCAGTTCGAGCGCGTGGAGGTGACAATCTCTCGCGAACGCCCGGCGCACCTTCAGGGGAAGAACTCGGACCGGAGTGTCGAAGAGACGGCGTCGTCGACTCCCCACCATTCCGCGGTGACACATGATCCGGTGTCCGTGACCACGACCGCGACGACGTCGGGCGTGTCGGTGACGTACTCGAGCCGTAGCCAGGATTCTCGCCAGGAGTCGTCAGCGTCGTCGTCGGACGGTCCGTTGACGATGGACTAGGAGAGATGGAGCGCCTGCTGGCTGTGCCGGTAGGAGGATGATGATGCAGAGAGGGAAGAGAGAGCGAGACGACGGACGGATGGACCTAGTTAGATATGCGGCAGCCACACACACACAAGTAAGTACAAATCGTGTTGACGCTCGTTGTTCCGCCGGTCACAAGCGCCTTCGACGCTGCTGCTGATTCACTCGCCGAAGAGAACATCGTCGACAAGACCTTCGTCATCCACGTCGCCTCCAATTCCAGAGAACGCTCTCCCAACCAGGCGGTACAGGAACGACAAGCCGCCAGTCGAGTAGAGTCGCAGCAGCGTCCACACCGACGCCATCAAGAAGATTGGGAGGAAGTACGACTTCTCCGGCCGAGGCGCGTCGGTGGAGGTGCTCAGCTTCGCTGCCAGCACCTGCCGCGCGGTCTCGAGAAACTGTTCTCGGTCGGAGATCTTGTGGTAGTCGATACCTTCCCGTGCCAGCATCTTCGCGATCTGCGCGTTGGTCATCGAGCCGAGGATCGCGTCGATGGACTGGACGGACGCATCTCTGGGATCTTCGTCTAGTGGTTCGCACTCGTCTGAAGTGCGGTTGCGCTCCTTCTCCTGGAGTTCGTGGAGCATCTGCTGAACACCGGGGTCGGTCAGGTCGATGCTGGCGAAGAGCATGAGAGCGGCAGCGTCAGAGGCAATCCAATTGGTCGGCCACGAAAGCGCATGCGCACCCGCTCTTCTCCGCGTCGGCGATCATCTCGTCGGTCGGGTTGAAGAAGTCTACGCGCTTGAGACGGCGGCTGCGAGCCTCTTTGGCCGCCTCGATCTTCGCTCGGATCTCTTTCGCGTGCTCAGGTTGCCCCTTGCTCTCGCACATGCGAGCGAGCGCTTCGGCCTCGCTGAGCTGCATGGCATTGAAGGATAAGCTTCACGCTTGCGTGACGTCCAGCGAACATCGTGCGCACCTCCTTCCTGAACTTCTGCTCGCGTGCTGCGGCGTCGTCGAGACGATCCTCGCTCGGACTTGCAGGAGACTGGTCTTCTTCGTACACTTGCCCACGGTTGAACATGCCGCTGAACGTCTCTCGGTCGAGCTTCTTCTGCTTCGCTTTCTGCTCCTTGAGCTCTTGCAGGAGCCTACGCACGTCCTTGTTGTGCGGGTCGATGCCGTACGCTTTCTCCAGGCTCCCGATCGCTTGGTCGAACTCCAGCGCGCCGGACGACACGGGCGTGATGAGTGCTTGTGCGCGTCTGCACAGGACAAGGCATCAGCTGCCACTCTGTCACCTCAAGCAGTCAGCTCGGCAACAAGCACATACCTGTAGTATGCTTTGACGTTCCGCGGATCGAGCAGCAGAGTGTCGTCACACGCTCGGATGCACACCGCGTGGTCGTTCAGCTTGAACTTCGAGACTGCCGCACAGCTCAGCGAGTCCAGCAGCAAGTTCGTTAGGACAGAGATCATCCTTCGCGATCGGAGGAGCAGATACCAACACCGCGTCGACTCACCAGCGATGTTCAGGTAACAGGAGATCATGAGCGCGTCGCGGCGGTTCTGGTCTTCCGCGTTGTCGCACCTGTGGTCAACAACGCGAAGATCTGCGTCCTCGATGCCCTTCTTCTTCCATCCCGGGTCCTTGTTCTCGATGTACTTGAACACTGCGAGCGCCTTCTCGTACTCGGCGACGGCTTCCTCCAAGTCGTTCTCGCTGAAGTGCTCGTTCCCCGCAGCCTTCATCGCCTCTGCGGCTGCGATCCGATCCGCGAATGGCAGCTCGCGCACGGACGTGACGGACTCCTGCATGAACATCGAGTGCTGGAAGTACTGCGGCCACGCATCGAACTGGGTCCGCAGCTGCGCCTGCTGCGCGCCTTTGAGCTTCACGGCTTTGGTCATGAGATCCCCGAACGGATTCTCGGCCGACATGTCCATCCTGCGTGGGTGCAAGCGAACGAGCGAGCGAGAGCGAGCGAGACCTGGAGCTTCGGCTTCGCCAGTGTGCTCAACTGGCGCCTCGAACAGACGCGTCGGGTCGACTACTGAGAGATCAATCCTTTGATGTCAGCTACGTACACTTTCGCCACCAACGTCGTCGCCCCTGTCTGCCATGAGGAGCAGCAATGTGAGACACCCGAGTGGCACTTCATATCCATTGCTTTGATCTTGTATTGTTAGTTGGCAGAAGGCGACAGTGGTGGTGACGGAAGCGCCAGCAGCAATCCAACTCGCTGCTTCATGATGGGATCAAATGCTGCGGCGGTGCCACTCGCCGTTCTCGTGCACGAGCTCGTTCGTCGGCCAGTACTTGGGCTCGAGCTTGAGCGTGCTCAGACGGTCTTTGCCGCCGAGATCGGTGTACTTGATGCGCACCGAGTCGCTCGCAGACTTGGCCTTCACGACGCGGATGAAGTCATCGATGCTCGTGATCTTGACGCCGTCGATCTCCTTGATCCGGCTCGTCGGAGGCGGGCCGTAGCGCGCCGCGGGGGAGCCCGAGTACCTGCACGACACGTAAATGCCGTCTTCGAGCGAGATGCTGCGCTGCGCAGACACGGACAGCGGCGGCGCTTGGAGCAGCAAGCCCTGCCAGAACACAATGCGGTTGATCTCCGTGCGCTCCATGAACAGCGGCTTCACATCCAGCTTCAGCTCTTGCCCGTCGCGGACGATCGTCAGCTGCACCTCTGGTTTCTGCGTGCACTTTTCCACCTCGCGGAAGGACGTGACAATCTTCCCGTCAACCGCCACAAGGATGTCGCCGTTCTTGAGCACATTGGCCGCGTCCGTGCCTCCCCATCTGCGCGACACACTGAGGATCGTGCGGCGATCGGGGGCGTCTTTCTCGAGGCTCTCAGCGAGGGACTGGTCGAGTCCGAGCTCCCGGCCCTTTGCGAGACTGATGTGCTCAAAGTCCACGCCAAGATCCCACAGCTCGGGGATCTTCCCCTCCATGAGCGGCGCCGCGCTCTCCATGATGATGTCGATCGGGATGCCGCGGTTGAACTGACTCTCCACTTTCTGCCCGCGACTCTGCTGCTGGTACGAGAACGACGCCCAGAACGCCTCCACATCGCCCTCGGGGCTGCACACGACGCCGCCTTCTGTGCTCACGACGTCCTGCAGCGCGATCATCTCGAGATTGTGCTCCTGGTAGCGGGGCGGGTTCGGCATCGGGAGACCGATCCACTTGATGCCAGACACGATCGTTTCCCGGGAGACGAGGTCCGAGTGGCCGCTGCGGCCGACGCTGCTGATGAGCCCAACGAGCCACACCGGCTCCGACGGCTTCAACTTCGTTTCCGAAATCTTGCAGCTCTCGATCGGAGTCGACCCGATCAGCTTCGGGTCGTACTGCACGATCGCGAAGTTGTGCACCGGGTGCACGAAGACAACTTGCGCTGGCACCATGATCGTGCTCGCGAAGGTCACTATCGCGTCGCCCAGGTTGTCCGTGACAGTGTTCCGATCCACGACGACGAGACCTTTCTTCGCGTCGATGACGAGTCCCGTACCGCGGTAATTCGACGTCGACAAACTGTTCACGCTGAAAGGACGATCAAAGTCCACTGTCACGAGAGAGCGGGCGAGCTTGGCTTCGACTGGGTTCTTGCCGGGCAGCGTCGTCGTCGACCCAATCGCCTTGCTCCCATTCTTCTTCGGTGCTTTCTCCGCCGACGAGGCATCGTCTGCGTTGTGGCTGCCACCGGGCGCAGCCAGCTTCGTGTCGAAGTTCTCGCAGTGCCACGTCCCCAGCTTGTCGTCGCGCGTGTACTCGCAGAACGGGAACCACCGGCGGTCGATATGCACGACCTCGACCTTCTCGGGCTTGTCGGTCAGGTTCGAGAACTTGACCACCACCCGCTCGCCGTCCGTGCAACTGATCAGGTAGTTCTTCAACGTGTCGTAGTCGGGTGTCTTCACCCCGTTGACAGAGTGGATGATCGCGCCGCGTCCGATCCTCGAGCGCTGGAGGAAGAAGCCCGGGTCTGCAACATACGGAGCTCCTGGGCTCAACGCGTGGTTTCTAGCCTGCTGGTACGACAGCGGGTTGATCACCGCGCCGCCGATCTCCATGAAGCGCGACGGCGTCACCGCGTGCAAGTCTTGAACTTCGATCGTCTCCGTCAAGAGCTCGCCGGAACGTTCGATCTGCACCTCAACCGACTGTCCTACATGCGTGTCGATGATAGCCTCCAGCGGGACGAATCGAGTCACAAGCTTGCCGTTCACTCGCACGAGGATGTCGCCAGGCTGCAGCTTCTTGCTGGACGGGCCGTTCGGGATGGTCTCCGACACAGTGAGCATGCCGGTCTCGAGCGGATACTCGGAGCGGACTGTCGTCTCGGTCTCAAACGTGACGCCTAAGCGGCGAACCTCGTCGAATGGCTGGATTCGCTCAAGTCAGAGTGAGTTAGGGACGAGCGTCGACAACAGTGATCTAGTGTACGAGTACGCACCTTGTACTGAAACACCGTCTGGATCGTCCCTCGCGGAACGTCGCCGCCCTGCTGGATCAGCTCCAAGGCTCGCTTCACTCGGTCCAGAGGCAGGTAGAATGACGCAGAAGTACCGATTTTGCCACCTGCGTTCAGCGCGATCGCCTCGCCGTCATGGTTGAGCACGGGCGAGCCGGATGATCCACCAGTAGTACCTGCCATTGATCGCTTCAGCGTTAGGCAATCGCATCGCACATATGCGTGACTCGCGCCTCTGTGGTCGTACCGGACGACGCCTGGAAGTAGAACGTGTTGAAGTCGTTGTAGTTGTTGAAGCCGTACACGGGCGCGTCCCGGTCCAAGCGAGCAAGCGTCCCGCTCGCAATCGCCAGCTTCTCTGCGGCGTCGTTGCCCACGACGCGGATGTCCGTGCCAACGCACGCTTTCTCCGGACACAGCGGTAGCGACGGAACGGAGATATGGCGCACGTGCTACCACGGGTGAATCCGGTCAATGTTCGTTAGTGCATCAGCAGCAGATGGGCAGTATCCGCCATCGCAACCCCCGCACCGATGGGTCGTACTGGAAGAAGCCAAAGTCGTGCACCGGGTCTCTGTAGATCGGGATGATGCGGACCTCCTCGTTGTTCTGGAAGACCGCTTCAGCGTCCTACAGCGACATCAGCGCGCTCTCAGCGTGAGCACACAACCAGCCAAGCGCAATAGACACGGCTATCCAGTAAGGACGATCGACGTGTCGTACAATGGGACCGGGGCCGACGACGTGGCGATTCGTCAAGATGATGCCGCGCTCGGCGTCGACGACGAACCCCGTGGCTGAGCCGTTGCCTGGCGACTCGGTGTCGAAGAACTGATGCGCACACAGTCCGCTGGCATGAGAGAAGCGAGAGACTCCTGTTACCGTACAAAGTGCGTGCACGCACCTTGGGCGAGTTGAGCTTGAGCGAGACGATCGCCGGCACGACGCGCTCCAGCGTGCCCTTCCAGTCGCTCGTGTTGTGCTTGGCCTCCGCCGACACGAGCTCCGCCGCGAGGCGCGCGCTCAGCAGCTTCTCTACAGGGAGTTCAGCACAAGCAACCAGGAAGCAGTAGCAGCAGCAGCTCTGCTCAGTACCCAGATTTCGCCATGCATTCCATTGCACACAGACGCACCACGCTGGATCTCGATCTCCTTCTGCTGCTGCTCCTGCTGCTGCTCCGTGCGCACCGCCAGCAAGTAGGCGACGCCGACGACCGCCGCGGCGCCGAGCGCGCGTCCAGCCTGCTGCGTGGCTGCAGTGGGATGTGTGTGTGTGAAAGAGAGAGGGAGAGAGAGAGTTTGGTTGCGCGAGGCGTCCGTTAGTTCAATCGCCACACATTTCTGCCCTTGTAGCCGCGCTTCTTACGCGTAGCAGCAGCAGCAGCGGACGGCGGCGCGGAGGTCGCGAAGCGGCGGGCGGGTACGCCTCTAGCAGCCAGCAGCTGGCGCCGCGCAGCTGCCGACGAAGACGCGGAGCGGAGCGCGCGGCGCGCGACGAGTCTCGCAAGAGTATGGGACGCGTGCCCGCACCACCTCCCCATCTTTCAATTTTTGACAAGAGCATTCTTTTTCGTCACAAAGTGACATTTTTGGTTCATAATCGACACATCCGAGTATGTCGAAAATCAAATCGACATTTTGTTGGTTGAGTGTCCAATCAACGATTTAGCACATTCTACAAAGGGTTTCGACACTTTGTGAATGATCAATTCGCGATGGTGCAGAAGATCGACTCGTGGGCAGATGACTACGAGAACCCGGTGGAGATGCTTGTGTATCTTGCAAAGCTCGCTATGGACTACCACGGCCCCAAGGCAAACGGCGAGCAGACGTATGTCGACATCGCGAGGTACCTGCAGGTTGACCCGGAAGTCCTGCAGTTGTGCGTAAGAGACATAAAGGCACTGCACGCCAGCGAACAGACGGTAATGAAGTGGTAGGTGTCGTGGAAGATTGTTGCTTTGCTTTGATGGCTATAAAACGATTTGGCTTGATGGCTGTGAATGTGTGTGCAGGTTCCCGCCACCACCAACGGTGACCATACTGGAGGACGTCAACAAGTTCAAGGACGCAGACTGCGACGATGAGACAGGGCCGAACCTCTCACGCCTCATCGTCTACTACGACAATGCTGTGGACGAAATCGCCATCTGCGTCTATATCATCAGCTTCGAGCCGATTATCAAGGCCATTGTGCGGGTGCTGAGGCGAAGAGTTCGTGTGATGATCATCGCAAGTGCTGAAGAATCCGACAACTAGTGTAACGGGCCTGCCCGTTACGCGGTGTGTACACTCGCGTCTGTGAGGAAGCGCGAACAGCCAAGTCCTCGACTTGACTGAGAGTTTGTATGCGGGACGGGAATGTTCCCGTCTCGAGACCGACTTCCCAAAAGAGAGGTTTAAGGGAAAAATGAGAGTGAGATTGAATGGCCTCGAACCCCTGTGGGTTCGAGGTTAAAGGAATAAACCTTAACCTACTTGATTCTTGCTGTCTTCCTACTTCTGATTGGCTGGAGGCCGAGTGCCTTCTAGCCAATGAGTGACCGTCCTGTGCAGACGTCATCATGTCACTCCTTTGGAACAGTGACACCCCTCGGTGTCACCGGGTGTCAGTCATTCGAAGCAGTGACACCTCCCTTGGTGTCACTGAAGCCAGGCGATCGGTATACCACCGACCGCGCTGCAGTATTCTATGTAACGGGAACCCCGTTACAACTAGTGTCTTCGATGGCTGGTTGACCTCGGGGCGGACGTATGGATCCGCATGTCAAAGGCCGGGCTAATGCACAACAAGCTCCGTTCAAGCGATGGTCATTGACTCATGACCTTGTCTAACACTATCATATTTCGGTGTTTGTGTTTGTGATGAGCCGTGGGCGGTGTTTGATCGGAAGGTACTGGCAAGCGGGACCGCCAGGTATTCAGCACAAGCATTTCAAATTAGTGAGGAGAATATCACGATCTCGATCGGAAATGCTCAAGTCAAGCTCGACTTCGCTGAGAAGCTGAATATGTCGTGTTCTCCGATCGTCATGCCAGCCGAGCGACCAGTGCCATATCCGTTTAAGAAGGAGAAACATGTGTGAGAAGCCAAGCGCAAGAAGAAAGAGCGCGAGCAGCAGGCGATCCAGCGCCTGCTGATGTACGAACATGACAAGCTGACTGGGCCAGGCATGCATCGGTCTTCAGCTTCTACACTTGATACGCAGCACCACCAGCTCCTGCTCCAGCGTCAAATCACGCTCTTTCATTTGCTCGTCCACGTACACGCGCATTTTTTCGAGATCCTGCCTCTCCTTCAGCTTCAGGTCGTGCTCAAGAGTCTGCTCCACCACCCGCGCCAGCATCAGATCTAGATCAGGCTCCTAATGCAGCTCCAGCTTCAACTTCATCGTCTGATCCGGCTCGTGCTTCTGCTGCTGCAGTTGAAGCTTCAACTCCAGCACCCACCGATCCAGTTCCAATTCTTGTTCTTGTTCCAGTTTCGATTCCGGCTCCTCTACAGGTCGTACGAAGCGCTCCTACTCCAGCTCGTCGACTTCTCATCCCAAATGTTCCTGCTCCAGTCGCTTCAGCACGATCTGCTACTTCCGCACACTCCCAGATCACGCCGGTACAGACGTTCGCGAACTCGACGCCTCTTCGAGCTGGCGATCCTCCTCTTCCGACTGCGACACTAGTCCCGCCTTGTTGCAAGAAGCAGCGACGCTAGGGATCACAGTGAACCTGTTTTTGTTTTGCAGGCGAGTCTCCCCGCTCCTCGATTGCTTTTTTCATCACGTCCTGCAACACCTGCTTGAGCACATGTTGCGCCAGTTTTGAAAGCAAATGAATCCCTGGGGATGTGGACATGTCGACATGTTCACATGTGGCGTGTTCAAGGAACCCAAGAGGTCGTGCAACCGTGCTGGCCGCGCTACTTTGGCCGCCATGGTGGATCCAGCCCTCGTGAAGGAGACCAGCGAAAGATCAAGCGGCTTGATATCGCCACCAAATCCAACTCACGAAGCGCCACCTGCTGTTGCTGTGATCGAGGATGCTGTGATCGAGGTGCAAAAGTTGACACAAACTCGCCCAAGGCAACTAGAATGCTATATGATACTGCTGGTTCTCGCGCCGACGACTTTGCCGTCGGCTTCGCTGAGCGACACGGTGAAACTTGGTGCCGCGAGCATCGCTTTCTGCTTCCGCACTGCGACTTCGACCTGGTTGGACCGTCTCGTCGTGAAAAACACGACCAGCGTCGCCAAGAGCGCGGTGCCGAACGTCGCAATCGTGACCGACAGCGGAGGCCCGTACGACTCTCCGCTGTCCGTGCTGCTGAGCGAGTTCGTGCATCGCGGACCCGTCCACGACGACCCGACGCACCTGCATCGGTTGTTTACACATGACCCCGTCACCACCCTTGTCTTGTTGCTCGCGAGCGTGCAGTCATTGTTGTTCCGGCAGAACGCCTTGCCCGACACGTCGATCGCGAGGTTGTCGTAGTCTTGGTACGACTCGATGTGATCCTGAATCCACTGCTTCGTCGGGTGGCTCTTCGGGTCGCACCCAACCTGCATCGCCGAGCCCGCGGACGTGTCCTGGTACAGCCGGATGTAGTCGATCTTGAGGAACATGGGGAAGCCGTCGCAGATCT
>JAASFH010000116.1:0-35645 GCA_023333695.1 Globisporangium yorkense
GGACCTCTGTGTCCAATGAGGTCGTAGGATGTGTCTGACGTTGCGTCAGACTTGATGTGATTGGCTCGCAGTGGTGTGGCTGCGCGTGCGCCTGAGCTTGAAGATTCCCACTTCAAGTCGGAGGTGTGTGGTCCACACGACCCGTGGTGTGGTCCACACGATCTGTGATGTGGTACACATCACACTTCTTTTAGTGCGCTCTCCCTAAAGAGCTTGCTCTTTTAGAGGAACTTTGTGTAACACACCCTGTTACAAGACTCGTGTGATACTTAAGTATCGTGTGAGCATTGTTTCTATATTGGGACTCCCCTTTTTAGCAGCGACTGCTTGCAAGGTCGCGCACGCCTGTGCACAGGGTATAAGTCGAATCTCCAGCCTCGAATAGTATCGAAAGCGTTCGACATCGACCCTTACACCCTGTGCACACATGACTTTTCTCACTGTTACGAAGGTTTTAAAATCCAGGGGAACTTTTGACCTTCCACCTGGGTGATACGAACATGGTGCCGACCAACTGATAGTCGAAACTCGATCAACTTGTACAGTTGATTATTTCAACAATCGTGACAGATTGCAGGATCAAAAAAGCATTTATCGAAATTTTTTTTTATGAAGCGTAAACTTCTTTAGGATTAAAATCAAAATGCAATATTTAGACACCGTTTATCTAAAAAAACACTTTTTCATACTGTGCTGCTTTTGTCATGTAGCACCTCGGGTTCAATAGCGGCGACACCGCCAGGCTGTTTGCTCCACTAACTCCGCCGCTCCCTCTGACCGTGTCGATGAGAAACTCGCGTCACTCGGCGTCACGGCGTCAATTGTGTCACTCGGCGTCTTTCGTTGTGAACTTCACCATGAATTTACAATACAATACAAAATACACATATCTGTTATGATTTTCTGTGGTTCACACAAACTGTTACAATTTGTTGGTATATATACACCGCACATGATACCAATCCATAATACGGTAGTACAGGCGTCAGGATTTTACATAAAATCATGATACTTCTGGCTGTGTTGACCTCTCCGAATCAAGAAATTCTGAAATCATGACATTCATTATAAATATTGCATGCCGACCACAAATGAACACGTACCTCGGCACCGATCGCATTCGTCACCGAGTCTGCTACTGCCTGCCCTAACGACAGCACTGTGATGAGCGTCGTCGGCTGCACTAGGATCTTCTGCTTTATTATGAAGAGGCATCAAATATTGTGACTCACGATACATGATATCACATTAAAATGATCTTGATACTTACGAGTTGGCTGACACCGCTGAAATCATGAAGATCATGAATCATAACACACAAGCATCGAGTCCTGTGGCAGACATCTCATGATGATTTCTGCCACAAGACTCAATTCTTGTGAGTGGCCATATGCTAAGATGAAGTGAAGAGCAAACCGTCTGGTACACCACTCCTTCGAACACTCACTCTCCGATTCACCCTTCACCGAAGTCTCTCCGCTTGCCGGATTCCTATCTCAAGCTCCAGCACCTCGAGACACTCGGACACTCGGCTCTCCTGGGTCTCCTCTGACATGAACTCTCGTTGTCACACCAAGCACTGTTCAAGTCTCCACTTCTTGAACCTGGCCAGCGCCGCGCGAGCGATCACGCATGTCATCAAGGGAAGGTCGGATGTTCGTCGAAGGCATCTCTTGCGTCGACGGTACCCACATCTGCATCGCCGGCTTCAGCGATGGTGCATGTTTACGGATGTAGCTTGGACTCGAGTTCGGCTCCTACCGTGGACTCATCACGACCGAGCTGGACGGATGCAAAACGCTGGATGCTCAGTCCATCAAGACTCACGAACCAAAGGCTAATACCTCATTCAACGACAACAACGAACCATCCATTCTGGAAGGACATCGACGACATCAACTACATCGATAGCACCGGCATCACAGGTCTTCACTGTTTCCCATCCTGTCCGCTCCGAAACAGCTCCTGGCACCTCGCTCCGTGCGCTTCAGTAATCTGCTGCAGCTGGCGACTCATTGCCGCGATCACATCGTGCGCCTCCTGGAACTCGCAGAACCGATCGCTCATCTTGTTAGTGCTGGTTTGCACGCTTGCGTCGCTCTGCAAATCTCGTCCGCCGCCGCCAGCTTGTCCAGATAGTGTGTGGACCTTCGCAAGTGGTGTAGGAACCTGAGGGAGAACGTCTCGAGTTTCTCGTCGTTGCTCTCCTTCGCGCTGGAGGCGGCCTCCGACGCATTTGGGTCCTGAGAATCCTCGCCTGGAAGGGTAATGCGCGTTGCTTCGTCTTCACTCGGAAGGCAGAACGTCACACGCTCCGCAAGTTTAGGAGCAACTTGCGGTGTTTCGCTGCCGTTGACACCGCTTGTGACATCGCTGTCGAGATCGAGCAGCGTTCTTTCCGTTCGCTTGCGGTGCGATTGATCGAGCGAGAGCGAGTTTGTCACGGTGCTACCTGTGCGTCTCGGACTTCTTCTCGATGAAGGCGACACCAGAGTCGGCGTATTCGCTGCGGGAGATCTCGTACGCTTGCGGAATGGACTCGACGCGATGTCTTTCAGGCGCTTGTTCCTTTCGCTGAATTCCTCCAACGCTCTCGTCACTGCGCCCACAGGGCCCTTGATGCCAAACGTCTTCACCCGGTCGACGCTCATCGCGCTCAGATCTCTAACCGTGTTGATCTTGTAGTACGAGAAGAACGGTCGGAATGCGAGTGGGAAGTACCGATAGAGCAGCGATATTGGCTCGCTTGAACACAGCAGCTCAGGGAAGATACCCAGGCTCGAACCGCTGGTGTGTGACTGCAGCGACATCTTGTCGTGATTGAACGCTGTTCCTACAGGATGCGCTTTGTCTGCTTCAGCACCACCTTCGTTGCCGCTCTCGCGTCGTCTGCTTGGCTCCGAACTCTTTTGCTGGATCCTACGATCATCAACAACTGATACCTCTGGCACCTCCAGCGCCTTGCAGTTGGACTGCAACGAACCCAGCATGCACGGTGAAGACATGCTCGTGTTGGCAGACGCGATGGTTTCATCTGGAGCGTCGATCTGGAGAGCTGGAGTCTCGGAGTGCGCAATGCCTGAAGAGATGATGTCTGCAGAGTCGGCGTTTTCAGTCTTCAGTGGATGTTGCACACCCTACTCGACTTCGCGCGAAGTTGGAGTCGACTTGTTGCTTCCCAACCACGCGCAAAATGCAGTTTCGCTAGTGACGCGCGTCTCGTTGTGCGCGGATATCTCCACCATCTCCTTCCAGCACTCAATGACCTCTTTGGCGACCTGCATGAGCTCGGGCGGCTTCGCTGGTGCACTGCTTGCACTGCCCAACCACTTACCCATGAACCTGACGACGCTGTCTGCAGCGCTAAGGCTCTCCACATGCCGCTGAGATTGCTGAGCACAGTCGAGCTCATATGGCCACTCGGATAGCACGTACGTCACGATGCACTCGAGCACATTCGATCTGAAAGCAAAGTTGACGCGGTCGCAGCCAGGTGGTTCGCAGCTCAGATTCGTGAGGAACAGCGCGCCACTCGAACTGCGGTTGCTCGCCTGCTCCAAACGCCTCGCCAAATTTGATGAGAGCTTGCTTTTTGGGTGTGCGAACTGCTGCCTCGCTTCGCTATGCTCGTCGAACCCAATAAGGAGCACTTGCAGCAGGCGCAGTTGCCAATAGATACCGAAGAGAGAGCCGCGCGTATGGGGTCCCGCAAGCTCGCCTCCATCTCGTGTGTCCCTCTGTTCGCTGACGCCATTGCCAGCAGTCGCAACCTCGCTTGAACCGACCGATCCACTTGGTACTGCGAAGGCGAACTCCAAGGCGACGCGAAGCAACCGAAGTCGAAGCTTTTGGCTCTGCTGGTCTCTCGCAACATCTTTGTCGTGCAGCCGCTTGCATAGACCATTCCACACAGCTTCCACGACAACAGACACGCGCTCATTCCCCTTGTCACGATGCTTCTCGCAGTGAGCCACGAGTCGCTGGATCATGCCCAGAGCATCCGGCAGGATCAACGCCAACCCAAACAGATTCGACCCGAACGGTTCTGCATCGTCTTGGCTCGTGTTGGACAGCTCCTCTCCCCACGATGAACCGTCCTTGGATGGCAGATCCCTCGAATCGCGCGTCTCTTGAACATATGGAGCTGTGCTGGCAACCGAGCTACTCAGTGTCCGGAGCTTCAAGCACACTGTGACCCCACAGAGCTGCTGCGAACTCGACGAACTGCCCCTCCTCCCAAACGCAGTTGGAGCTCAACTCTCGTCGCTTCAGCACCGCCGCAAGAGGCTTCACCACCGCTTCGTCGTACCAGCACTTCCACTTGCGCGCGTTCTCCTGGATCGCCTGCTGCGAGCCAACGCTCTCCACGCAGAACTGGTTGAAATTATGCACCAGCGCCGACACGACGCTTCTCCACGCGACGAACGCTGCTTGGAGAATGTTCAGCAGCCGCTCTTCGTCGAGGCAGACGAGAACGGGGCGCACGAGCAGCTGCACCACCGACTTCTTGAAGAACCACCCTTTGCTCTGGCGAAACACGTCCACCAAGTGGCTCCACGCCTCCATGCTCATGAGCCGCACGGACGCGTCACGATGCTGCATCGAGATCTCGGGGATGTACAGGATGTCGTTCAGGATCATGAAGTCGGTCGCGAGAGTCGACTTCATGAGCTTCAAGATCAAAATCCAGAGCTGGAGCACGTCGCGGTGGCGCTCTCGGTCCAAGTGCGACTTCATGGCCGGGAACGCGTACTCGATCATGCAGTCCTGCAAGATCTCGAGCGATTCGGCGGACCACTCGGCCCCGCTCTGACTCGCCTCTTTCAGGACCACGCGCGCTTGTTCCCGAGTCGCTTCGTGGCTGCTCGCCAAACGGCTGCAGATGGGCTTCAGTCACATGTGCACGGCGGCGTCTGCTGTCCGCACAACGTGCGGGTACTTTTGCATCAACAAGTGCAGTCCCTTCATCGCC
This sequence comes from Globisporangium yorkense, assembly GCA_023333695.1. NCBI lineage: Eukaryota > Oomycota > Peronosporomycetes > Pythiales > Pythiaceae > Globisporangium > Globisporangium yorkense. The sequence continues at coordinate 4,973 of JAASFH010000116.1, forward strand.
TGCAGCTCAACTGGAGAGCAGAAGACAGCAGTGTTAGCACTGAAGCCGTCGCTCGTGCACTGTTAGAGCAAGCGCACGCACTTGACCGCGACTTGAACGGGCTGATGATCGCCTGCAAGAGCGCCTCGAGGATCCTCTGGAGGAACGGGTGGCGGCGCTCGTCGATGTTTTGCATGGTCAGGCTCCAGAGACAGAGCTTGTACGTCGCCTGTCGGGGTCAGGACGAGAAAGTTAGCAGACATGCTGCAGTGAGTGCATGTTGAGTGCAGCTACTGTAGTACATACATACACGCGCGCACGCGCGCACGCGCGCATCTCGTCCTGCGTGGAGCAGAGCAGACTGATGATGTCCGAGAGGAACATGGACACCTGCGCGTCCGAGAACGCGGCGGCGAGCGTGCGGTGGTACATGGAGTACGAGAGCGTGCGCAGGCAGACGTGTAGCAGGTCCGTCACGGTCGCCTGCTGCAGGTCGGCGTGGAACTCACCGAGCAGCGCCGGCAGCTGCTGGCAGAGCGTCTGCACGGACGCGGGCGTGTCCTCGGCGCGCAGCAGCTGGCTCAGCGCCAGGTACACGTCTATGCGCTGCTCGCGGCCGCGCGACTGCGGCAGCGCGCGCGCCGCGATCTCACGCACCTGCGCGTCGAAGGCGAGCGCGTCGGCGGTGGCGGCTGGTGCAGCCATCTTGCTGTTTGACCCTCCATGGTATCAGAATATACTTCTGTACTCAGATCGGAGTCATAGGTGCTTGCTCGTTTTTTTGTGTGGCCGATATTGAAAGCAAGTCAAATCTCGTCGTGAGACTGACGTGCGGCTCTGCTCCACAGAACGCAACAGTACACAGACCGACAGAGAGATGGCGGGCGACGCTGGCGACGACAAGAAGCCCTGGGAGCGCGCGTCCAAGAGCGCGCGTGACGCCGCCGACGACAGCGCGAGCCAGGTCAAGACCCTCGTGGACGCTAACGTCGAGCAGGTCAAGAGCCTGCTCGGCGCGAACGTCGAGCAGGCCAAGGAGCTCACGAGCTCCGCGCGCGTGGCGATCCGCAAGGTGGGCCAGCAGGCACTCAACGGCCTCAAGGACGCCGTGCGCCCCATCGTGCAGGTCTTCGAGAAGGCCGAGTCCAAGGATGGCACCGAGCTGCGCAAGCAGATCTCCACTGTGCGCGTGCAGCTCAACGGGCAGCTCCACTCGGCGCAGGTGGGCGTGACTCTCGATATCTGCTGCTGGTGGAGTGGCATCATACACACGCGTCTGACAGGCTGCTGCGTCGTGGTTTGAGAACAGGTGAAGCTGCAGGAGTCACAGAAGGCGGCCGACGAGCAGTTGGTGCCGGTGCGAGCAGCGCTCGCGGACGCCCAGATCCGTGAGTGTGTCGGGGCAGTTGGGGGGAAGCCGTACATGCTGACACAGTAGATGCTGACGAAAGCGGACGACTGCGTATATTGTTCCTCGCTGTTGGTAGAGCTCGTGAAGGTGAACGCGTTCCGCCGAGAGCACCCGGAGGCGGCGGTCGCGGGTCTTATCGCAGTCGTCGGGCTCCCTTCTCTGCTCCTGCGTACGCTGTGTGTGAAGATAGTATCAGTGTCATGAATGGGTTATTGGCTGACAAAGTGGTGGTCTCGTTCTCGTGGTGACGTGCAGGCGGGAAGATCATCGCCGCGCGGAACGTGCTGGTGGCTGTCGGCGGCGGCGCCGCTGTCGCGTACGGCAGCGACCGGCTCGCGGCGAAGAAGAACTGAGTTTCGTGGGTGGGCGGCGTTCGTTGTCCAGCGCCGCATCACAAGCTCCCAATAGCAGCAACGCAGTGGCGTTCGCGTGTGGATGGCCAAGTGCGTCAGTCAGCCACTGCAAGCGAGGAGGTCGGCGTGCCCAGAATCCCAGCAAGCTTCAGCTACCGAGTGCAATTGATGCAATGTGAACGAAAGTATCTTCCTGAAAAGCTTTCAGCTACTGAGTTGTCGATGTGTAACTGAGCCATCCATCGTCGTTCGTGTGATGCCTCCACACGCAGCTTGACGCACCGAAAGTCTTCCTTCATACATGCATTGATCGCCGAGCAGCACGAGGGGAAGAGGCTTGCACGTGGTGCCAATCGTGGTGATCGAGTCATATCATGTCACAGCTTTCACTCGATTGCTTCCGATTACTTATTTAGACAGGAACTACGTATTTTACAGGTCAAATGCGATTCACAATTCGAAAATCGAAGAATAAAATTATAGAGTGTATTGTATGTTGACTCCCTCGAAAATTGCTCTATCACCTTCGTGGGTGCAGAATTACTCACTGCGAGACATTAGAATTGTCGCCATCGTACTCATGTACTGGCGCGAGTGATCGCCGCCGTCGCCGCCGCTCTCCACTCGGTCTTCTTCTCCGCCGCGCGCACACTTACGTCGAGGGAGAGAGAGTCAATCGCACCAACCGCGTACGTCGCCAAGAGCAGACGCGATAGGAGGCTCCACCGGCATGGCGCAGAGCGGCGGTGGCCAGCAGCCGCGCCGCCCGCGCGCGAGCCGCCGCCACCACCGGCACTACGGGCTCTCGAACGCCAACCAGATGCTGCTGGTGCTCGTGGTGGCCGCGCTCTTCTGCTTCGCGCTCGTGCGCTCGCACTGGCTCGAGTTCAGCGCCGGCGTCTCCGCGGGGCTCTGGAGCTTCGAGATCCCGGAGGAAGTGGCTGCGGGCGACGCCAACTCGTCCGTGAGCGTCTCCTGGCGGTCTTTCTGCGACCCGGAGCGCCGCAACTTCACACTCCCAGTGTACGATCGGCGTTGAGCGTCTTGATAGCGTGATAGTGCAGCACGATGGGAACTGACGGACGAACTGCGCTGGTGGAGAGCAGCGTCGACGGCGCCGCGCAGCCTGTGGACCCCCAAGACGCCGTGTTCCTCTGCGAGCTGCACGAGGGCTACGCGAACCTGCCCGAGATCATCCGCGCGCTCGTGGCCACTGCGGTGGCGTTCACGGGGCTCACGCTGGTCGGCGCGCTGTTCCTGCACCTGGGCCGCCCCACGCGCACGCAGATCTACCACTACGGCGCCGTGCCGGCGCTCGCACTGTTCGTCGCAGGTGCGCTGATTGAACCTGCAGCTGTCTTGTGCATCGGACGACTGGGGAACTCATGTGTGTTTCCGTGGACGCCAGTGGTGCTCGCGACAGTGGCGCTGATCCTATGGCAGGTGTACTTTGGCGCGTTCGACAACGGTGACTGCATCCCGATCATGCTCGCCGGCACGATTATCGCGTTCCTCGTCGCGATCTCGATGGTGATTCGCTGGCGCTGGGTGCGTCGAGCTGTTCGGTCGCTTGTGCTGTTAGAGAGTGACGAGCGCTCTCGGGTGCTGACACTTGTGTGCTATGCCTCGTGGTCGCTCAGCCGGGGATCTGCGCCGTGCCGAACGAGCAGCAGCAGTTCCAGTCGCGCGACTACCGCTTCCGCCGCCGCACCACGAACACAGCAACAGTCCCAGCAGCAGCCCCGGCGTCCCAGCCGCTCGAGCCTCCGCCGAGAGTCACCACGTTTCACCAAATGGTGTGACGTCGCCCGCCGCCACCTGAGTGCACGCGTAGAGCAGCTATTTATCCGCCCACCTCGCCGCCGCCGCCGTCGTCGTCACCTGCAGCTATCCTCTCGCGATCGAGAGCTGTCAGCAAAGGCTGCGAACAGGAGAGGGCGCCATCATGAGACCAGTGTACACAAGTAACCACGTGAAGCCAACGTCTTACAAGCCCAATGCAGCTACCCTATCACCACCACACTCTGCGGCTCGTCCGCTCCGCCTCAGGCGCTCTCGTCGCCGCTGTCCGCGCGCAGCTTCGCCAGCACGCGCCGCGCGTACTCGGCGATGACTTTGCCCTCGGCGCCGGCGTCGCGCACGTACGCTGCGAGCGTCTCCGGCCGCGACGTCACTTCGAGCACGTACAGCAGCGCGCGCTCGGACGAGTTCTTGACCGCGATGTTGTTGCTCTTGACGCTCTGGAAGAGCGCCGGCACGAGCACGCCGAGGTGGACGCGCAGTGCGCTCGGGTCTCTCTTCGCGAGCCGCTTGGCGATCTTCACGGCGGTCTTGCTCACGTCCTTGTTGTTGTGCTTGATGCCGTCGACCAGGACCCCGACGAACGCATCCGGCGCCGCGAGCCCCTGCTTGACGAGCGCCGCGACACCCTTCAGCGCACTCGCACGCACCGTCACGTTCTCGTCCGCGGCGAGTACCGCGAGCGTCGCGCCGATCGGCGCCGCCACGCCCGCGATCCACGACGGGTTCCGCACGAGCACGAACTCGAGGAACATGGCAGCGCTCTGGCGGCGCGGCCACCCCGACGCGTCCGCGACGCTCTTGCTGCTGTCCGCCAAGCCGTAGACCAGAGCGTTGGCTTCGCCGCCGTCCGCGTCCACCGCCACCGCGCACGCGAGGCACTTGCTCGCGCGCTCGCGCACCACGTCTTCCGGGGAGTCGAGCACCTCGACCAGCGCTTCCTGCAGAGCCGCCGACACGGGCGCCGAGAGCTTGTCGCCCACGACCTCGACGATCGCGGCCACGGCTGCCAGGTTCGCCTCCCGGATGCCGCCGGCCGTCGAGCGCAGCTTCTCCGTCAGCTCGGCCACGAGCGGGTCCACGCGCGGACTGAGCGCCACGAGCTTGCTGAGCGCCGACGCGCCGCGACCGCGCACCTCGGCCGCGTTGTCGTTCAACGCCTTGACGAACGTCGTCTGCAGCTGCGGCAGGAACGGCTTGAGCGCCACGCCGCCCTTGCCCAGCAGGATCTCGAGCGTGCTCAGGATCGCCGCCTTGACGTGGCCCGGGAACCGGTCGCCGGCGATGCGGATGAGCGGCCCCGTGAGCTTGATCAGGTACGGGCGCAGCGCCGCAGGGCTCGAGAGGAGCACCAGCTCGCCGAGCCCGGTTGCTGCGCTCTGCCGGAGCTCCGGTGAGCCGTTCATGAGCGCGTGCTGGTAGCTCGGCAAGAACGGCTCGAGACCCTTGGGGATGCACAGCCCTGGCAGCAGGTACTCGCCCGAGGCGCCAACGCCGCCCTTGCGGTGGCGCGCGTCGCTCACGAGCGTGTTGATCGTCTGGCGGATGAAGTCGAGCTGCGTCGCGAGGTCCTCGGGCCGCACCGTGACGTTCAAGCCCTTGAGCGCGTCCGACGCCGCCTGCACAACACTCGGCTCCGAGTCGTTCAGGTGCCCGATGATCTGACGCAGGAAGAGCGCCACCTGGTCCGCGTAATGCGTCTTCGTGTGGCTCGCGAACTCGGCGATGAGCTGGAACGCGAGCACGCGCTCCGGCGCCACGTCGCTCTCGCAGTACTTGCAGAGCTCGATCGCGAGCCAGTGCACGCCCGGGTTCTCGACGCTCAGCACCACGTCGCGCAGCGCGTCCTGGAGGTCGCTCGCCACCGCCGGGTTCGTCTCGACGAGCGCCACGTACTGACTCACGAACACACTGAAGATACGCTCGATCTGGAAGTGGATGACCGTGCCGGTGGCCTGCGCCACGCGCGAGATCGCGCGCGCCGCCGCCGTCGTCACCGGGGTCGTCAGCAGGCGCGGGATGAGGTACGGCAGCACCTCGCGCGACTTGACGCGCAGGATCTCCTGCAGTCCGAGCAGCGCGCGCTCCTGCGTCTGCGCGTGCGGCGACCGGATGCGCTGCAGCAGCGCCGGCACCGTCTCGTCGATCGCGCGGTAGCCGATGCCCTTGTGCAGCACGTCGAACGCCTGCGCGGCCGACGCGCGCACTTCCGGAAGCTCGTCGCAGAGGCCATCGAGCACCGCGGCCACGAGCGTGTCGACGTAGTCCTCGAGCTGCTTGCGCGTTGAGCAGTCGATGAGCTCCGCGAGCCCGATGCACACGCCCTGGCGCATGCCGCTCGAGTTGGCCGGTGAGAGCCCCGCGCGCAGGATCGGCACGATCTCCGGCAGCACGTGCTCGCCGAGCTTGCGCACGAGCTCGCCGAGCGTGCGACCCGCCATGGTCTGCTTCTCCATGTTGTCGCCCGAGAGCGCGTTCACGATCGCGTTCATGAGTGCCTCGAGGATCTGGCGCAGCGTCTTGGGCGTGTTGGCCACGACGCTCTTCCAGACCTGCAGCGCGCTCTGACGCACCACCGCCGACGTGTCCGAGCGGATCATGTAGAGCGACGCGAGGATGTTGTTGCGCCGCTCCATGCCGAGGATCTTGGTGATCGCCTTGTCGCCCGCCGCGCTGCCCGCCGCGTCGTCGTCCTCGTCGACGTCGCCGCCCGCGGACTCGCTCACGCCCACCGCGCGCGTGCCGCTGATGCGGTACATGAGGTCGCCCAGCAGCGCCACGGAGCTCTGGCGGATGCGCCAGCTGTCGTCGAAGAGCCCCGCTTCGAGCGACGGCAGGATCTCGCGCGTGTGCGAGATCGCGTGCGCGTTCACGACGACGTGGCCGGCGTGCATTGCGACGTCGCGCACGGACTCGGCCTCGTCCGAGAGCCCCGCGACGACGATCGGCAGCGCCTCACTCAGGAACACGGAGAAGCCCTTGCCGAACGCCGGCGGCAGGAACGCGATGATCCACAGCACACCCTCGCGCACCGAGAACTTGGGGTGGCGCGCGAGCGGGAAGATCTCGTCGAACAGTGTCGCCTCGACGCGCTCCTTGCCGAGCGCCACGAGCACCTCGCAGAGTCCCTGCGCCGCGCCCGAGCGCTCGACGCTGCCGAAGTCGCCGCGCATGGCGTCCAGCAGCCACGCGAGGATGTCCGCGAAGTGCTTCTCGCCGAGCCCCTTGACGAGCTTGCCCATGGCCTTGGACGCCACCGCGCGCACCTCGGGGATCGGGTCCATGAGCTGGCTCTTGAGGCTCGGGAGCACCATGTCCATGTACGGCAGCAGGTCCTTCGCGTCGTTGATCATCGAGCACATGCTGCCGACGATGAGCGCTGCCTTCTTCTTGGCGTCCCCGGCGCGGTCCTTGAGGCCGCGCGTGATGATCGGCATCACGAGCGCGAGCGACGGCGCGTCGATCGAGTGCACAAACGACGTCGACTGCAGCTGCTGCAGCGCCTCGGGCGTGTACTTGTTTGGGTCCTCGAGCGCGTTCAACAGCGCGTGCGAGATCGACGCGATCTCCGGGTTGCGCACCACCGAGCCGATGTCGCGCAGCGAGCCCTTGCTCGACTCGCGCACCTTCGGGTGCGAGTCCGTCAGCGCCTCCGTGAGCTTCGGCACGACCTGCGGCAGGCACGAGCCGAGCTGGCGCGGCGCGCAGTACGCCATCGAGCCGAGCATCTGGATGCCCGCTTGCTTGGTGCGCCACGCGCTGTCCTCGAGCGCGCGGAGCACCGACGGCAGCACGAGCTTCACGCCGTGGGCCGACAGGTTCGCCATGATGCCCTTCGCGGTCTGGCTCGCCGCGTCGCGCACCTGCGGGCTCGCGTCGGCGAAGCACTTGAGCATGATCGGCAGGATCACGATGATGTACGGCTCGAAGAGGATCCCGAGGCGCTGGCTCAGGCACTCGAACACGAGCATCGCGCCTTGGCGCGCGTTCGCGCCGCCCGCCTTCATCGCTTCCTCGAGGCGCGGGATGATGTCGTGCTGCTTGAGCGCGGCGATGCCGAGGCCCTTGACGACTGCCGACACGCCGAACGCGGCGCCGATGCGCTCGCCGAACGTCTCGCCGCTCGTCGCGCGGCGCAGCAAGTCGTCCAGGATCGCCGTGCTCCGGTCCTTCACGGCCGGGATGAGAGGCGTCAAGCACGCCGCGACCGAGCGCTGGACCGACTCGGACGGGATGTTGAGCGCGTCGAGCAGCGAGTCGACGATCGACGACACCTTCGGGTCCGTCTTGTCCATGTGCTTGGCGAGCGCGCCGAGGCAGACGACGACGCCCTCGCGCTGGTGGTCGTAGATCGTGTGGTCCTCCGCCGCGCCGCTCGGCTGCTGGTCCAGGAACTTCTCGAACACCTGCAGCAGCTGGGACGTGTTCGCGCCGCCGCCGCACGCGTCGACGACCTGGATGCCCGTCTTGCGCATCTGCGTGCGCACGGTCGCGTTCGAGTCGCCGAGCCCGTGCTCGATCACGAACGACATGACGCTCATGACCGTCTCGTGCGTGAACGCCGCGCTGAGCACCGCCTTCTCGAGGCACAGCCCGACGCCGCAGCGCGGCAAGTACGTGGCCGGCTCCTCCTTCGCCTCGCCCTGGCCAGGCCGCTTGACCTTCGGGATGCCGAACTCGTCGAGCGTCTCGAGCGGCTTGGGCATGCTGCCGAGGAACTGCGCCTTGAGGTTGTTGACGAGCGGCGTGATCGTCTCGGGGAACTGCCGCATGCCGTCGGCGATCGCGAGCGCCGCGCTCTCGCGGACGTTCGTGTGCGCGTGGTTGAGCAGCACGAGCAGCTGGCCGGCGAAGAGCGGCGTGATCGCCGACTCGGTCTGCTCCCACACTGCCTTGGCGATGCTCTGGTTCGCGCTGTCCGTGTCGAAGCACGAGAAGAACAGGCGCGACGCCAGCAACGCGTTCGCCGCGACGTCCAGTTCCGACTCGTCGTGCTCCGCGACGTGCAGGATCGCCTTGAGCACGTCGTGGCGCACGTCGTGGAACTCGGACAGGAGCCCGTCGTCGCCCAGCAGCGGCGCCCACTCGTCATGCGAGAGCGCCGGTCCTTCGCAGAGCTTGGTCAGCAGCAGCCCGGGCGCGAGGTCCGGGTTCGTGATCGGCGCGCTGCCGCCGGCCACCTTCTCGGACAACAGGTGCAGCGCAAGTACGAGCATGTCCTTGCGGAGCAGGCGCTGCGCCGCCACGTCGCCGATCTCCTCCTCCTCCTCTTCCGGGATCATGCGGGCGTGCACCGCGAAGAGCGGCAGCGCCCAGTGACGCACGCTCGGCTCCAGCTCGATGAGCGCGCGCAGCACCGGGAAGATCAGGTGGAACGTCGGCGGCGTGATGTGGTTCACCGGCGCGTCGCCGTCAAAGTCCGCCTCGCTGTCGAATTGGAAGCCGAACACGAACTCCATGAGCCCCGCGAGCGTGCGCGTGAACAGGTGATGCATCTGCGCGAGCGCGCGCGTCTTCTCGCTGCGCGCCTCGAGCAGCTCGAGCTGCAGCACCACGCGCAGCGCGTTGGCCACGTCCTCGTAGTGGTGGCGCAGCATCTCGGGCGAGATGACCTTCGCGATCGCGCGCAGCGCGGCAGACGCCTCGCGCTCGAACACCTCGTTCGAGAAGAGCACGCGGAACGACCGCAGCAGGTACGGGATGGCCGGGTGCAGCTCGTCCGGACGCACCACAGCGAGCACCTCGACGGTCTCCAGCACGTGGTCGACCACCGTGAGCTTCTGTTGAAGCTCGGTGCGGAGGCGCTGCTGCTCCGCGAGCTGCGCCTTCTCCTCCGCGGTGTACGCCGCCTTGGCCTTCGCCGCGCTCGCCTTCTTCTTCTCGAGCTCTTCGCGCACCTGCTGCTCCCACTGCTCGTCCTCGTTGCCGCGGCGGCCCGAGCCGCGCTTCCGCGTCGACACGGCCGCCGCATCGTTGCTCTCGCCCTTCTTCTTCGCCACGTACAGCTCGTCGAACGGCGTGAGGAACACCCGGACGTCGTGGTCCGAGATCGCGCCGATGGCCAGGCCGTCTACGCGCTTCACCAGTGAGTCCTCGATCACGTCGTGCAGCGCGATGCTCTCGCCTTCGCCGTTTCCCGCGAAGTTGAGCAGCGACGCCAGCATGCGCTGCGCCGCGAGGCGCTCCACCGCGAACGACGAGAAGAGCGCGCCGCCGCCGCTCTCGCTCGTGAGCAAGTCGACGACCGCCTGCTTGAGGCTGTCGTTCGCTTCCAGCAGGTGGTCGAGGCGGTCGTCGCTCGTCTCCTCTTCCTCATCTTCCTCGTCGTCTTTGTCCTTGTCCTCGTCGCTGTTGCCAGCAGCCCGCGTCCCGCTCGCCTCCGCCAAGAAGCGCAGCTTGAGGCTGTTCCACTCGACTGAGAACGCCACTTGCGTCCTGCCGCTCACGACGTACGGGTGGTGCGACACGAGGAACACGCGCGCGAACACCGCGTCGCGAACGCGCTCGTCGTCGCAGACGCTCTCCGGGACCAGCACGCGAAGCGCCTTGCGCAGCACGCCCGCAGGCGGAAGGATCGCCACGTCCGTGGTCACGTCGCTGGACGCCGGGATGGCAGCGCGCGCGCTCTTCGCGTCCACCTCCGCACCAGCGAGCGCCGTCAGCTTGTGCTGGAACGCGGCCACCAGACCCGTGCAGTGCTCGAGCGACGACGCGTAGATGCCCTTGATCGCCGCCTGCGCGCTCTTCTGCGCCGGGAGCGCCGACGACGTGAGCAGCTCCACCACGAGCTTGTACGCGTGGCTCGGAGACGCCTGGTGCGACGACAGCACCCACGACAGCGCAGTCGGCAGCGCCGCCAACGCTGAAAGCTCCGGTCGCTCCGCCGTGGCAGTCGACGCCCCGTTGTCGCCCGCAGCCTTCAGCGCGCTCTGCAGCGCCCGCACCGACGTCTCCAGGAAGGACTTGTCACTCAGCAGCACGTCCGCGACGCCCTCGTGCGCCAGCGTCGCGTCCATCTCGCTGCTCGCCGACGCGAGGAACCCGGCGACGCCGACAGCGAGCACGCCGTCCAGGTGGACGACGTTCGGCTTCTTGTTCGCCTCCTTGATCACAGCCACGACGTCCGCCGCGAAGCCCTGGAGCGACGCCACGCTCGACGCGCTCGCCAGCCGACAGAAAACGACGAGCGCGCGCAAGTACCCAGCGACGATGGGCTCCGACTTGTGCTTGAGCCCGGCCTTGATGCTCGCGACGGCGTCGCCAGAGAGCTCCTGCGCGAGCGCGAGCCACTTGCCGAGCGCCAGCAGTCCGAGGTGGCGGGTCTGGTCGTGCGCCTCTTTGTTAATGGCCTTCAGGAGCGCCGCGACCGCAGGCGCCGCGATCGCCTTGGCTGCGTCCGCGCCGATCACGGACGCCGCCGTGTCCGCCGCGGCCGACAGCACCGCGAAGATCGCTTCGCGCTGGTAGAACTGCGCCAGGATGCCGAGCTTGCCGTCCAGCAGCGCGCTCATCTCCGCCACGATCAGCAGCACGTGTGCCTCGTCCTGAAACGTGGCCAGCAGCGCCCTCGCGAGCGCGAGCGTCGCCAGCCGCACGTCCTCCTTCTGCGCGCGCAGCTTGGAAGTGAGCACCGGCACGAACATCTCCTTCGCGTAGCGCCCGAAGTCCAGCGGCGCGGCGCGCAGGAGCGCCGTCGTAGCGTCCAGGATCGAGTCCGGCGACTTCTTGAGCATCTTGGCGAGCGTCGGCTTGATGAGCGCGTCGAAGCGCTCAGTGTCCAAGTTCTGGAAGCGTGCGTCCCCGCTGCTCAGGACCACGAGCGACCGGCTCTTGGCCTCGAACGCCCAGTACGCGTACTTGGCCCAGAGCGCCTCCTCCACGTCGCGCGTGACCGCCGGCGTCTGCGCGAGCACCGCCCAGAGTGCAAACTGCTGCACGTCGTTCGCGGCGCCGGTCGCCGTCTCGACGAGCAGCGGCACGAGCAGCGCGGCGTGCGCTTTCGCGAGCGCCAGCACGGACTTGCGCGCCAGCGCCTGCACGCGCGGCGCGTCCGCGAGCGTCGTCTCGAGCAGCGCGGAGAGCGTCGGCAGCAGCTCCTTCAGCCACGCGGGCGCGGCGTCCACGCCGTCAGCCGCCAGCGCCACGTCGACAACCGCGCACGAGAGCCGGATCGCTGCCAGCCGCGCGCTCGCGAGCGTCTTGGCGATCGCCTTGGCGCGCGCCACCAGCACCGCGGCGAACGCCTCAGGCACGCCGGGCAGCGCCGCGAGCGCGCGCACAAACGCGCGCAGCTGCTTCTCGGCGGCGCGGCCCTGGCTCTGGCTCGCGGCTGCGAGCGTGAGGTTGATCACGCGCTTGGGCGGCAGCTCGCCATTCTTCACTTTCTCGATCGCGTCCTCCTGTTCGGGTGGTGGTATCAAGTGGGTTGAGCGGCGCCATTGCACAGTGAAATACGCGAGAGGGGAGAGAGCGCCGCCGCACCTGCAAGACCTGGATGAGCGCCGGCTGCGGCGGCTGCAGCGCGCAGGCGTCCAGCAGCTCGCGCAGTGCGTCCTCCGGAGCGAGCGCCGCCATCGATCCGAGCCTGGGAGGAGTGATTAGCGAGTGGTGGATACCAAAGCTCCAGGTGGTGCAATAGTGCCCCCACTGGCATAATTTTTACTTGAACGGTACCACTGCATGTCGCGTGAGTGTGCCACCACAGTGAATGTTGCGCGAGTGTTCGTTACGGTACCCTTGGTTTTATCGCTAGCGCAGCTCAAACAGAAGCATATCCAACACCAGTGAAAAAACAGAAGCGCTTGCTCGGCAACATGGCGGACGACGGCTTCGCGGCGTTCATGTCCTCCATTGGCGACGACGGCGGCGCCGGCAAAGGGGGTGATGCGCCGTCGGCAGCTGCGCGTGACGCGTCACAGCCACCGCCAGCCGCCGCCGCCGCGACGGAGGACGAGTACTCGTACGAGGAGGCGCAGGAGCGCGAGGCGATGATGCGCAACTACCACCACCCGATGAAGCTCTGGTTCCGCCAGAACCCACAGCTCACGGTGCGCTCGTGCGTGTATGTGTGTATGGGGGCTACTATGCAGTCGCTCATACGCTGCTATGCTACTGGTGGTAAACAGGAGACGCACGGGCACTTCCCGCTCTTCTGGCAGGACCTTAAGACGTGGGCGCCGTACCGCGAGGTGCTGAAGGAGTACATCAAGGCCACGGAGGACGGCGGCGGCGGCAGTGGCGACGCGAGCAAGAGTGACAGCAACAGCGAAGCAGCGAAGGCTCCGGAGCCGGCGCCAGCGCCAGAGTCGGCTCCAGTCGCTGCTGCTGCTGCTGCGACGGCGGCGGCGGACGAGGAGCAGAACCCGCCGAAGCGCCGGCGCAAGAGCCGCTGGGGCGACGACATCGTGACTTCGGCGCCTGCTGCTGCGGCGGCGGCGGCAACGGACGCGCCGACTGCCAGTTCGAACGGCGGCGAGAAGAAGCGCAAGTCGCGGTGGGCGCCAGCCGGCGCAGCGCCCGCGCTCGGCGCCGCGAGCCTCCTGCAGACGCAGTCGCAGTCGGTCATGCTGCGCGCCAAGCTGGACGCGATCAGCGTGAAGCTCACGACCGTGGCGGTGGACGCCGCGCGCCTCGAGAAGGACCCGAACCGCTCGCCGTCGCCGCCGCCGCAGTACGACGCGAATGGCAAGCGCACCAACACGCGCGAAGTGCGCATGCGCGCGGCGCTCGAGAAGAGCCGGCAGCAGGTGATCGAAGAGCTCGTGAAGGTGAACCCGCTCTTCCGGCCGCCGGCCGACTACACGCGGCAGAAGCTGCAGCGCAAGATCTACATCCCGATCAAGGAGTTCCCACAGTACAACTTCATTGGGCTGATCATCGGCCCCCGTGGCAACACGCAGAAGCGCATGGAGAAGGAGTCGAACTGCAAGATCGCGATCCGCGGCAAGGGTTCCGTGAAGGAAGGCAGCAAGGGCAAGAAGAACACGGCGGACGAGAACGACGACCTGCACGTGCTCATCACGGGCGAGCGCGAGGAGGACCTCGAGCGCGCGGCGAAGGAGGTGCAGAGCCTGCTCGTGCCGATGGACGACATGAAGAACCAGCACAAGCAGCAGCAGCTGCGCGAGCTCGCGCGGATCAACGGCACGCTACGTGACGACGACTTCTGCCACCTCTGTGGCGAGAAGGGCCATCGGCAGTGGGAGTGTCCGAACCGGGAGCGTACGTACTTGTGTGTGTGGATGGATGATGATCCCTGAGCTTTTCTTTCGCTAACGTGTGCTCGTCGGCATCCAGAGAACTCGTTCCGGGCGCCGGGCATCAAGTGCGCGATCTGCGGGGACTCGAGCCACCCGACGCGCGACTGCACGCAGAAGCGCAAGTCGACCGCCGAGACGGTCGCGATCGACGAGGAGTACAACTCGTTCATGCAGCAGCTCGGCGAGAAGCCGGTGATCTCGACCGCGACGCGAGCAGCTTCGGCGGCGTCCGCCAGCGCACCAGCTCCTGCGCCGTGGCTGCAGCCAGCGAAGTCGTACTCGGCAGGTGCGACGCAGCCGTGGATGCTCAAGCAGTCTGTTGGCGCTCCTGGAACGACGTCCGCGCCTGGGGCTCCGGGGGTGCACGGATCCGCGGCGCTCGGCTCGACGCCAGAGACTGCGTATCCGCCCGCGGTCGCACCTGGTGGTATGTATGGATATGGAGGCGCTCAGTCGCACGGAGGATGGGGTGCAGGTCAACAGCAGCAGCAGTGGGGAGCAGACTACTACTACGGTGCATCCGGTGCCGGAGCCGAGTACCAGCAGCAGTACGCGCAGTACAACACTTCAGGCGCCACAGCTCCGAGCTCGGCGTACGGCCACTACGGTCCGCCTGCTGGTGCGGCTCCTGCCGGACCAGGAGCAGCGGCGACGAGCGGCTCTGCTGCCGGCTACTACCAGTACCAGCAGCAGCAGCAGCAACAGCACTACTACTCGGGCGAGCATCAGCAGTAGCGGCAGGTGACTCACGGCGATCAGTGTCGCCACGAGACAATACAGCCTCGAACTGCTCACGGTGACTTGTTATTGTGTTAAGCCCACAGCTCGCTGAACACGGAGCGCAGTACGGCGGCGAGCAGAAAGAACACTGGTACGACAACCGAAGCCCGCGACTTTGGCGAGAACGGGCCGGTGAGGTCGTCGAGAAGCATGCAGTCGACGAGCGTCGCGCCGACCACGGAGCTCAGCCACACGAAGTACTGCGCGAGCAGCAGCAGGTTCTGCCAGAACGCGCTTGGGTGTCTGCTGATCGATCCGAGAGCCCACGCGCGCAAACGGACATCTTGTGATGCCGACGAGGCTGCCGGGTGTGAGGTGGAGGCGATGGCGTCTCTCCTTCGTTCCCACTGATGGATGTTGTCCTTTGCATGTTGCAGCGCGACGTGAGCGTCCGGGAGCAGGCTTTCAAGCAACGAGAACGTCGGGAGGATGGCACACGCGATGAACCGGATCTGGGGAGCACACAGGATCGCGTCGAGTGAGTCAACTGGTTTCACCTCAACTAGGAGAGGTAAAAGAGACTCACCTGCAGCTCGGGCACGCGCGTCGTCTTAGCGTCGCAGTTCGGCGACACTGGGAGTCCGAATCGCTGCTCCGCCTCGCCTTGCTCGAAGAACTCCCTGTGGTAGCCAAGTTGCCGAACCAGTACAGTCAGTGACAGCCGAACTCCAGATCGCGCGTACACTACAGGTATCAACGTACATCATGATGAGCTCGGTCCAGCGCTCGGCGATGTGAAAGGGTTTGGCGGCGTTGCTGACGTCGGCGCAGTGAAGCAGGAACGCGCCGACGCGCAGCCGGTTGTGGACGCCGCACTGACTCGACAACGGGAAGGTGCGCTCCGAGACGATGCATTGAACATCTTGCATTAATCGGTCGTGCTGCACGACGTCCGTGGCGAGAATGCTGCAGACCAGGAGCTGCTGGGCTCGCATCTTTTGCTGTAGATATCAGCAACACATCTTGTCAGAATGGCGAGCAAGACATGGATAGCACATGGCACATCATCCGTACATTGGCCGCCAAGTTGCGCAGAAGATCGTGCCGCTCAACCAGCGCCATCGTCTTTGCTGCGTGCATGTTCTCCAGAACGCTCGCGTATCCGTATGTGATGGCGAGCGGGTGGTTCGTGGTCGCAATGAACTGGTTACTGACTCCGGGGTGCGCGATGTCGTGGCCGACAGCTGCGAGTAGCAGAACCACTTTCTCGAGCGGATTCAGGAGTTGATGGCTGCCAGCAAAGCCGAAGATCGCGAAGAGCGTCTGCGTGACGTCGAACGCGTGACTGAAGTTGTGGTAGTGTCTGCAACACGTAAAGATAGTTTGGTTAGCTCGGAAGCGAGACAACGATACGGGATTGCAGCAGCGTCACTGGTACCTGCTGAACTGGAGTCCCGAACCGCCGTGGTTGTATCCGTCGTGGACACTCGAGACGAACGAGCCGAGTTCTTGAGCAGACACTCCGAGCAGCGAGCGGGTCTGTAAGTGGTCGAACATCGCGAGCAAGTGGTGAACCTGGTCATCGAAGTTCGTGACTGCCGCGTTGTCGAAGTCCCATCGAAGCAAGGCGGAGATTGGCTTCGAACGGATGTTCTCGTCACGTGTCGAGCGGCTCGGCATGCGGGTCCGTTGGTGCCGTTGCTGACTTCGGTTGTCTGCCTGCAAGACAATGCCGTCTCTGGAGATGAGCGCAGTGGTCATTGCTGTGTCGGCGGAGTTGAAATGAGAACTGGCACGAGCGAGATCAAGTGACCGAACGTCGGAGCATGAACCAGCGCAGCTGATCTGCTCAGCACGGCTCACCGCGACTTGCACCTGCACGTGGCGTGATGCAAAACCGTGGATTGAAGAAGAGGCGACGCGCTCTCGTATCCATCCATCCAGCGACTGACGCACATACGCCAAACACCCTGATCAGCTGAACGTACGCGAATGTGGCGAAGTGTATTCGGAGCGCCGGTCGCACGCACCCCATGCATCCCACGGTACGAGCACATCTGATAGCAGACCTCACTCGACTAAAGTGTTTCATCAGACCTTCAAGGCCGAGAAGAAGCGGTCCTGGCGTCCAAGCAATTCGTGGAGCTCCTGTGGCAATGCAGCCAGCGAACAGATAAGATATCGATCGTACTTGGCAGGAGGCCCATCGCACAGGTGCAACACAAAACACACACGCACGCACGCACGCAGACACACCTGCTCGCGCTGTGGACTCGTTGTGAAGTACGCCTCCAGCTTCTGGCGCAGCAGCGACAGCGACGGCTGCTCGGCGCAGCTCTTGACATTCAGCAGCGTATCGAAGAGCTCCTTCCACAGAGCGATCTCCCAGTAACGCTTGAAGGGCTTCTTGATACTCCAGAACTCGCGGCCGCATCGATCTTTACGGCACACGACGTCCATGTAGTCTCCGAAGAGCATGCAGTGAGTGGTGGCGCAGATACCAAACGTGTCGATCTGCTTCGTCCACGGCTTGTTCGAGATCATCTCGGTCGTCTGAAAGCCTTTCGTGTGGCAATCTCCGACGAACGTCGTGCCCGGTGGGAAGGACGCGAGGTCGATCGCTCGCCCAAAGTCGATCAGCGACAGATCTCCAGTTTGGTACCGGAAGCCTGCCTTCTCCGCTTTGCTCGACGATTGGAGCACCGACGAACTGGAGCCAGGCACGACGAGCCAATTGTCGGGCTTCACATCTCCGTGCAGAACTTGAGCTTCGTGGAGGATCTCGATCGAGTGCACCATCTTGATCGTGTAGTAGACCGCCAGATGCTCTGGGAACACTCTGCCCAGCTGGAGTGGTCACAGTAGCACTAGCATGAGGTTTTTTTCTCCACCAACATACACAACCACGGAACACAAGCGAGATGCATACAGCACCTTCTTGTAGCAGTTTAGCAGGTCGTGGAGCGTGC
The DNA here is from genome assembly GCA_023333695.1 of Globisporangium yorkense. NCBI lineage: Eukaryota > Oomycota > Peronosporomycetes > Pythiales > Pythiaceae > Globisporangium > Globisporangium yorkense. The sequence continues at coordinate 22,464 of JAASFH010000116.1, forward strand.
CGTTCGGACTCTTTTCCATGAAGAGCATCGACCCGTCCTACCAAGTCGCGCGTCAGTGCCACATAACACACACTTGCAGCAGGAGACTAAGAACATGCGCATACCTGGAAGACGTCGAGTCGGTGGAAGTTCGCGATAGGCGCAGTCAAGCCGGTGGCGCACGCGAGGCGAGTCTTGACCTGGTTGGTCACGTAGAACTCCCACTGCAGATTGCTTCGATGTTTCTCGTACTGCCCGTTCCAGCTGTGTGAGCCACTTCGACAAGATGCGACCTCGAGCGAGCATGGAGAGCAAGCACCAAACCAACGTTGCAGACACAAACGAGCACACCTTCAGCGCCACGCTCGACGCTTGCTCCGAACCGCGACCCACAATCGCCGAGAAGACGTGCGCGAATGCCCCGGACCCGAGATGCCCAGTGACATCGACTTCGAACGACGCCGACAACCTCAACTTGACAGCTTTCTTCAGCTTCCGCCTCGGCGCGTTCTGGCAAGGCAAAGCCGGGAGCTTGCGCGCATGAATGTGCACCGCGTCCGATCGCTGTGCGAGGTACGTGTCGACGCGCTCGTCCTGGATCATCTTGCGCCGGGTCTCGTACTTGTATGGATCGACCGTCAGCGCGCCAGAAGTGCTTGCGACCGAGCTGCCCTTCTGCTTGAGGATCTTCTGCTTCTTCGCCGCTGGCAGATCCGAGCCTCTCGGCGCTTGCCGCCTTCACACACAACTGTCAGCGCTCGAACCAAACCGGACATCCTCGGCGCCTTCGCACGCACGCATCGGTCGTTCACACGCAGCTTGACAAAGTACAGGTATATTATCGAGCTGCCACCGCTGTCGCCGTCGCGTTGACGGTGGCAGCTCCTGGATCGCACACACATACCACGATACCTCTTTGGCGCGTCGGGCGTCACGTTCTTGGCAATTGAGACTCGGACTCTCTCCAGCGCTCTGCAAGGCGCGACGAGGTTTGGCAACATATCGCACACAAGCCTCGCGCCGCGGATAGCAATGAACGAGCGGGCGAACGAACAGATGCTTTACCTCCGGTCCTTCGACTCCGCGGCGTCGCCCTTGTCAGGCATTCCTTGTCGCAGTTGCAGCAAAACGTCCTTGTTTGTCCTGCGGGCAGATCGCAGCAAGTCCTCGCGACTGCCTAGCGGCTTCCGCTGCTGGCTCTTCGCCTTTGAGTCGGTCGGTGGCGCGGCTGCCACTTCGTCGGAGAAGATACTGAACGAATGCTTTTCGACCGGCACACTCGTGTCTTCGCGAATCGACTGCTCGTGCACACTCGGCGCCACGCTCTCGACCGAGTCGTCGAAGATGCTGAAGTGGAGCTTCCGCTCGACAGGGTGGTGCTCCTCTCGAATGTCCCAAACCTTCACCTCCTGCTGGCGCTCGGGGCTGCAGAACATGTCGTTCACCTCCGACATCGCCACGCGCGTGTTGATTGTCATGTCTTCTTGAGCCGCATGGTCGAGCGCAGCCATTGCAGCAGTCTTCGACACAACTGCTCGGCGCGGGGACGGCTTCTTCGACGTTGTCGCAAAGCTGAGTCTGCGTGAGATAGCATCATAGCCGATCGACGTATCTGTAGCCACGCTTGACTCCAGGAAAGAGTTGACTGGCTGATGGTTGCTCGACTGCGCGGCCAGGAAGCGATTCTGCGGTGGCACTACAGCAGCGGATGGTGCGCGTCGCTTGGCGTGTGCGAGGAACGCCTGCGCTCGCACTTCTTCGAACGACAGCACTTCTCCTGCGCTCGTCTTCAGCTTCTCCAGATCATACCCAAGCCGCTCCGACTTGAGCTCCTTCACACTCTGAGATCGCTTGGTCTGCTTCGGAGCATCGCTGGCGCTGGCAGTCTTGGCATTCTGGGAGTCAAAGTTCTTCAGCGGCTTCTTCGCGAGCAGTTCCTCTTCAGTCGCAACTCCTTCGATCCGCTGTCGAAGAGTACACGAACGACTCGTCAAACCGACCTCGGACTTCGGAGCTTCAGGCGCAGTGAACTCGTCGTCAACAAAAACCTGCAGCGGCTGTGGCTCGCCGACGCGACCGCGCTCGGGCTGCGAGGATACCTCCGCGCCTTCACTCTGGTGACCTGGCAGACGCAAGAGCGACTGGTGGCTCCACTTGCTCGCCGCGACTTCGTTCTCCTTGTTCTGGTGCTGGTGCGAGTCCAGCGTCTGCCAATCAGCACTGCTCTCGAAGAAATCGACCTCATGGCCAGCAGGGTCCTCGTAAACAGTAAATACCGGCTTGTGCGCGTTCGACTTCTGCACGTTTTGCGCTCGCTCGAACGCTTGCTGCTGCCGCTGATTGTCGTCCACGAGCCCAGCAAACTCGGCGCTGTGCACGGACAAGTTCTCGAGAGCGAAGCGCTGGTTGACCTCCTGACCGCCGTTCGCGCCGTTCTCTTCGTTCATCTTCTGCCAGTGCCGAGTCATCCGGCGCTGGAACTCCTTGTACTTGCGTGCCAGCATGTCTTGTGGCTCCGCTTTCCTGTTGAGCCACAGAAGCAATCACGGTGATCAGCGTCATCTCATGCCACCACCGCCGGTCCTAACAGCCACGTACTTCTGCGTCGCCTTCAGGTAGACCTTGTGCGCCTGCGCGTAGTTCGCCGTGCTCTCGAGCACCCACGCCCAGCCGACGTAGAAGAGCGACACGTGCTCGCCGATCCGGTTCTGGTACAGGTACTTGAAGATGTCTTTCGGGTTGGACACCAAATCCGCCTGACAATCCCACCAATGACACAGCCATACAGCAACAGGCGTCAGCACGCCATCCTCACAGCACACACACCCATACAACCCTACCACCGCTACCACGTACGTATTGGATCCAGATGCGGATGTAGCGCAAGTCGTTCTTGTAGCGCGCGTTCTCCTTGAGCGCGCGCGTGCACTTCTCCAGCACAGCGAACTTCTTGCGTGTGTCCTCGGGCATCTTGGCCTCGATCCAGCGGATGTACTGTAGCCAGAGCGCGAGCGGATCGTCACCCGCGTACGCCTTGAGCTCGGCCTCGAGCTGCTGCGCGTGCTGCTCGAGGCGCAGTTTCTCCTGGAACTTGTCCTGCGCCCGCAGCGCGCGGTTCAGGTCGGGCACGTTGCGGCCGCGCTTGAGCGGCATCACGTTTTCCTTCGCCGTCTCCCACTCGAACTCGGTGAACGCAAAGCGGCCGGAAGAAGACGAAGACGAAGAAGGCGGGTGGACGTCTGCGATCTTGCGCTTGCGCTGCGCGAGCTGCTTGCCCGAGGGCGAGTCGGCGGCGGCTGGCGCGCGCTGACGGGAGGACGTGTCCATCGCGAGAGTGTTTGTCGTCGGCAAAGGGGACGAATTCCGCACTGGGGGAGTTGAAGGGAAACCGTGCGCGCGCACAGCACTCCGGAGCTCAGTGAGCTTGCTCTTGCTTGCTGCTGCCTGTCGCGGTCGCTTGGTTTCTCTTTGTTGTGTTGAAAATTTGAATTTGGCGGGGAAACACAGAAGAGTGACGCGTCACTGGAATGCGGAAGAGCTACTATTTGGCGCAGATCAAGCCACTCGTTTACTTCACTATTACGAATCGATGGCATCCGCGAAAATTCTTGTGCTTCAGCGTGCTCGACGACTTTGATTAAAAGGGTTTTATTGAACTTACTTGTTTATCTTGTACTAATGTCTCTGTGATACAACTTTAAATTGGTTCACAATGTTTGATCATTGTCTCACATCCTCTCTATTACAGATAACCCGTTAGCCAAGGCGCGTCAAAGCTCCAGCTTGAAGTGCACAACCAGAACCAGTGGCAACCAGCGACGCAACCGCCACCGGCGCCGATCGCCATCGCTTACTTCGCCACTTGCCTCGCGCCGCGCAGTCGTCCGTCCGCCGCTCTCTCTTTCTCTCTCTCTTCACACACACAGCAAGCCATGCAGCTCTCTGGCGCCTTCACCGCTCTCGTCACGCCGTTCACTGCTGACGGCAAGAGCGTCGACTACGAGAAGCTCCGCGAGATCGTCGAGTGGCAGATCCAGGAGGGCATCGACGGACTCGTGCCGGTGCGTCTTTGCATCAGTGCTGCATAGTATGTGTGCGAACGATATGCCTCACTAACTAGTGGCGCTGAATGCGTTCAGATGGGAACCACCGGCGAGAGCCCGACCGTGTCCCACGAGGAGCACGACCGCGTTATCGCCGAGGTCGTCAAGTACACGAACGGCCGCGTGCCCGTGATCGCCGGCACGGGCTCGAACAGCACGGCCGAGGCACTGCGCCTGACGCAGGCGGCCAAGGACGCGGGCGCCGACGCCTGCCTCGTCGTCTGCCCGTACTACAACAAGCCCACCCAGCGCGGACTCTACGAGCACTTCAAGGCGGTGGCCTCGGTCGGGCTGCCCATCGTGCTCTACAACATCCCGGGCCGCACGGGCATCAGCCTCACGCCGCAGACGATCGCCGAGCTCGCCAAGATCCCCGAGATCGTCGCGATCAAGGAGGCCACCGGATCGCTCGACCAGGCCTCCGAGATCGCCGCGCTCTGCGACATCACCATCCTCTCCGGCGACGACAACCTCACGTTGCCGATGATGGCCATCGGCGCCACGGGCGTCATCAGCGTGCTCTCGAACGCCTGTACGTGCATGTTTGGATGTGATGAGTGGCTGTGTCACACCCAAGAGCACCGTAGTGACGCGTTCTTGTTGTGCCCTTGTGCTGCTCAGCCCCGGCGAAGGTGCTCGCGGTGACCAAGCCGGCGCTCGTCGGTGACTACGCCACTGCGCGCAAGGCCCACCTCGAGAACGTACGTCTGTCTGCAAGTGCGTGTGATCGCTTACTGGCTGGTAATCTCACGTTGTGCTGCATACTGGGCTGCAGATCTTCCTCGTCAAGGCGCTCTTCTCGGAGGCCAACCCGCAGCCGATCAAGAAGGTCATGGAGCTGCTGGGCAAGTGCTCGAGCGCCGTGCGCGCGCCGCTGACCGAGTGCGCGCCGGAGACTGTCGAGACGCTCCAGGGACTGCTCAAGACGCACAAGCTGCTGTAAGCAAGGCGCCTGCCTCCAGCTTGACCCGTGTGCCTCTAACATGACACCGTAGCTTGTCCGTTATGCTGCGTCCCACTGAGCCTCACTGCCGTGACCAACAGCGAACCTCCTCCGACGGTGTCGTCGTGCGTCAAAACTGGTGTCTTCTACGATCATTAACTTCAGGCAGCGGCAACATCCACAAACAAGACTGCACTTGGGAGGAGGATGCAACACACACACTAGCGCGTCGAATCCCGAACACTCGAGACGTCCGAGTACATGCTCAGGCCGCTGATGCGACTTGACTCGCTGTAGCCACCCATGTACGAGTCCGCGGCGCTCTCGCGCGGAGACGGAGCGAACGCGTACGAGTCCACGGACACTTCGGACGCCACGCGCGACTCGCGAGGGCCCTCGGACAGGTCGCTCAGTGCGCTCGCCGTGCTGAAGCCGCGCGCCTTCGACGCTATGGAGAAGTTGGACTGGCGCGAGTCCTCCGACTGGCGCGAGACGTCTGACTGCTTCCAGTCGAACGACTCGAGGTACTGGTCATTCGTCTGTCGGCTCGAGTCGTCAAAGTTGGACATCGTGTCGCTGTACGCCTCGCTCGCGAGCGACGACACCTCCGACACGTCGCGCTGCTTGAAGTCGTCCGAGCTGATGCTGAGCTCCGAGCCGCGTACCGAGGCGTCGAACACCACGGGCGGGCTCGAAGACATCTTCGGCGGGGGCTCCTGGTTGCGCGACGAGTTGTTCGCGACGTACTTGGCCGCCGCAAAGTCGCCGGCCTCGAGCATCCCGACACTGCTGCGCCCATCCGGCTCCTGGTGCTTCGTCACCGCCATCTTGCTCTCCGACCGGCGGCGCATGACGAACGCGAAGCCCATGACACACGCCACGAAGCAGCCCGCGAGCACGCAGCCGAGCAGCACCGAGTTGGACCCGAAGAACCCGGACGACGTCGACGTGCTCGCGTCCAGACTGCTGGATCCGGTCGACGGCGAGTCGTTCGACGTGATGTCGTCGCTCCCAGGCTTCACCGTGCCCGCGCCGTCGGTCGCCGTCGGCAGCTTCGTCGGGAGGATCACGCTCTCCTCATTCGACGGTCCGGACTTGGAGGTCCCCGAGGAGTTGACATTGGCGCTGGGTGTCGAAGCGGGCGCCGGCGTCGCTGCCGGCGTAGCAGTCGGCGACGGCGCGGGCGTGGGGGCCGCAGTCGAGGGCGCGGGCGTGATGACGGCGTTGACGTCCACGACCGTGATCTTCTTGAAGACGAGGAACTCGGTAGCGCTGATCTTGAGCGACTCGTCGCCGGGCAGCACGAGCTTGCCGACGATGATGAAGTCACCGACCTCGTTGAACGTGAACTGGCTCGCGCGCAGGTCCTTGGAGCCCGTGGCGTCGAAGGGTCCGCTCTCGGCGTTCGCGGGGCCGGTGGGCGCCGCGTCGAGGACTGTGCCGCAGTTCGTGCCAGCTTTGCACGCCTTGAGCCATGACGAGCTCGCGCTCTTGGGGATCTTGGTGACCGCGTCCACGGCGCTCGGGAAGCGGTTATTCTGCACGCCGGCGAACGCCTTGGCGTTCCAGGTCACGGCCACGACCTCGCGCTGCTTGACGGTCGTCGCCGGCAGGTTTATGGTGACCGCGACGGGGCACTTGTTGGCGCTGTCGGCGGGCAGCTCGCCGAGCCCGAGGTTGCCGACCGCCGCGCCAGCCTTCACGCCCTGGCAGTACGTGATCAGGCCGTTGAGCTCGAAGCCCTGGTCCACGGAGGCGGCGGCAGCGAGAGACAGCGACGCGGCGGCGGCGAGCGCCAGCCCGCGCGCGAGCGTCGAGCCGCCCATCTTTCAGGGAGCAGCAGCTACTGCTAGTTCGTTAAGGAAGAGCGTGCGTGGGACGCCGACCGCGCTTGAATGCCGTTGGTGGCGTGCTGCGCTTGCTTGTCATGAACGGCAGCCAGCGCCAGTGTGTACCACCCGAGCAGCTGGACGCGCGCATACTGAACCCAAGTGAAAAGAGCTGGAGCGGAAAAGCGCGAAAGTGAAAGGTGAGGCAGCGGACTCTGCTGCTCGCGTTTGTATAGGGAGTGTCCGCGGCACCTAGCTCCTCAAAGATCTCGCTAGTGCGAAAACTCAGGGTGTTCAGACAGCCGTTGCTAAAGAAATGGGCTATTCTTGAAGTGGCCACTGACTACTCGAACTGGCTTCTGTGGCCGTTTTTCATTCAACATTCATTCCTTCATTCAACACGCAAGAAAGGAAGGAAGCTCCAATCGCCAGGTATCAAAGCCATAATGGCTCATGTCGCGATCTTCAAGCGCCGCAGAGCGTAAGGTCTTCGCGACATCTCGCGAAGGTTTCTTCCTGCTTCACAACTATCCAACGCGAGGGGCGTGAACGCTTCTTCCTCGCACTATCCAATCACGCGAGCTGCTGCTCGAGCGCGTGCTCGTCGATGCGAATCACGTACTCGTCGTCGTCCTCTGTGCCGCACTCCGCTGTCTGCGCCTGCGTCTCTGCTGCTAACCTCTCACTCGGCTTCTCCCACGACGTCTCGCCGGTCGTGGCGTTCACGTAGTACGCAGCGCCTGAGACGTCGTCGATGTATTCGCTCCACTGAACATCTCCAAACTGCGAACCACCGCTCGCGAAGAGGAACTCGGCTGGCGGCTCCCACGTACTCGTGCCTGTGCGCGCGTTGTAGTAGAACGCCTGCTGGCTCGCGGCGTCCGTGAACGCCTGCCACTCGCCGCGCCTCTCCGTGGTGGTGGAGCTGCTGCGCCGCAGACGCCAGTGCTCCGACGAGTCGTCTCCCACATCAGCCACATATTCGACGCCAGTACACATTGTCGCGTCACTCTGCTGCTGATGAAGAAACGCAGCTTTCGCCTCCGAGAACTCGAGCGGTGGCTCCATGTCACTGACGTCGTTCGACGCGTACTCGCCCCTGCCTTCGTGGTAGTAGAACGCGGCGCCGGTATCTGGAACGAGGTACTGATCCCAACCGCCGAAGCTCTCGAGCAACACCGACTGGCTTTGTTGCTGCTGATGATGAATAATGTCGGGTGCCGATGTTGTAATTTTGCTAACCTGGCGCCAGGCACTGTCAGCGGAGACTTCGGCGACAGCTCGGTTGAGGACCTGCGATCCGTCTTCCGGCGCGGTCCACTGAGAAACCTGTGTGCTGGGGTTGAAGTAGTATGACTTGCTCGTCGCCGCGTCCACGTATCGCTCCCAGCAGCCGGTGCTCTCCGCTAGGACTCGGTCATCTGGAGCCGAAGCGAAAACGTTCGGATCCTCCGTTTGGCTTGGGAAGAACAGCAGCGCGCTCTCGTCGACCTCGACCTCGTCAGCGTCGAACGCGAGGGCGGCGAGCGCGACGGATGCAGCTCGAGCCCGCAGGATCGCGTCAGAGGGCTCCTGATTACAAGAGAATCCAGTTGCGGTGACGAAATCGATCGCTGGTTCGACAGTGTCGTCGAACACGACACTGGTGGCAAGCTCGACCGAACTGACTGCTTCTTCCTCTATCGCTGGGCGCTGGCGCTGCCACGCGAGAGTACCGAGCGACTCCCATTCGACTCCAGTCTCCACCAGATCTTCAGCAGCTTCGCCGTACTCGTTCGCACGTGAATCACCCTCGTCCACCATCATAGGACTTGCAGCTTCTGTCGCAAGTTTGTCGAGATCTGCGTCGTTGTTGTTGCTGGGCTCAGACGCACTTGTTGCTCCCGCTGTGACCCTAGTGCTGTCGAGTGGTGATGGTTGGTCATGAAGCACTTCAAGCGTCCCAGAGTTCTCTTCTGCAGGAACAGGTTCGAGCCTCAGCTCGGCGTCGATGCCAACGTCCGATCGACGTTCGCAATCACTCGGCGATCTCTTGCAGACAGGAGAATTGCGTTCGTATTCGAGAGGTGTGGCTGCGGCCGCAACGTTCAGCTCGCTCTCGGTCATCAGCGGACAGGATCTCAAGATGCTTGCGTGCTCAATGGGAACTGCTTCGAGAAATGTCATCGCTGGTGCAGGATCTGCCTCATTCTCTAACTGGCGATCCTCCGTGCCAAAGCAACCACCTTCCGATGATCCGAGAGGTTCACTTGGCTCGGCACCCCGGTTTCGCGTATCCTCAGACTCCGTTCTTTCGGCTGCAACCTCAGGAACTGGTTCATCTCGTGGTGCCGCTGGGTCTGCTATCGGTGAGGTCGGTGTTGAATGTGTCGGCACGGCGTCATCTATGACGAGATTGCTGGTGGAACTCCTCCTCGCCACAAGCCCGCCAACCCTCTCCTTCGACGCCGGTCGCGTCTTCTTTCGGATCTGGCGGTGGTGCTGACTTAGCATGAAGCGAAGCTCGCCCACGAGAATCTGCCGTTGCACAGAATGGCGATACTGCCTTTGGATCTTCCTCGCTGCACTGCTGCTCGCTTCACTTTCTTGCGACGAAGCTGGCGGTGTGTTGCGTAAATCTTCGCAGTGCTTGCGTTCGTTCCGTTCGGAGGCAGAAGCTGCGTCCTCGGTGTCGACAGTCGCTGGAGAGAGCAGCAGAGGCTCGACAGTGTCCTGTTGTAAGACAGAAATGGTCGTCGATCTTGCTGAGGAATCGGTTGCTGTGACGTGGATGAGGTTGCCGTATGTAGTCGCAGCGTCCGTGCCACTACTACCCGGATCATGACGCTCGTCCACCAAAGTTGCCTCAAGGGTGCTGTTGCTGATCTCTGCTGTCTGTATGGATGGCGGAAGCTGTTCCTCCACTGCAAGCTGCTCCGGTGGCTCGTTGGAGCAGCTTTCGATCGGCACGGTGTTCACTTCCACGGCAGTCAAGCCTTCCGACTGGAGTGCGTCGCCATCACCGGTATAAGAAGATCCGACTGGCATAGGATCATTCAGACCACGTGCGCCTTCGTCAGCTTCTTCGACACTGGGATCGCAGCTCCAGCGCGTTGCTGTGGATGGTGTCGGTAGATCCTCGCTAGATGTGGTGCGCTCAACGGTTGTTTCTTCACCTGTGAGCTCAATGTGAGCTGACCTCGACGGCTCGTTCTCATGTACGATACGGGAATCCATGTGCGCTTCGCCCGGTCCATCGATACAGTGATTGCGAGTGCCATCGCCTGAATGATCGCGGCGGGTGGCGTTTTCTGGTGTGCCAGTAGTAGCTGCTGAGCCGGCGAGCGCAACAGGAGAGCCTGCGCACACTGCTGCAACATCATGTGCGTGTTTGTCTTGATCCGATGCTTCGATATCTGCTTCTGAGTCATCTACATCCTCTTGGTATGGACACTCCACGGTGCCCCGCTCTGCTGAAGCGCTTGTCATGTCTGCGGTATCTCGAGGTACGGAATCATCGGCACCGTCGGAAGTTAGCGCTTGTGTCTGGTCGTTGGTCACGTCGTATCGACTCATGGGAATCGACTCAGCATCATCGTGAACAAGTTCGCAGCCGTCGGTAGCTGGATCTGTGGAACCCACTTCGCCCGCTTGTAAGTCATCACACTGGGCCGTCGACTCGAGATCCTCGTTGGAGTCACCACTGTTGCTGCCACCCGCGCTTTGAAGAAACGTGGCAGTGATCTCAACCTCGTACACGTTCGATGTGCTTGCGCCGTCGGAACCAACGACATCCTGCGTGTCTTGATCTCCGTGAAGCTCGTTCTCAGCGGCCAAGCAAACAGGTGGTGATACTGCGTTGCCCTCCTCGTCGCCATCCATTGGAATGATAACTCGTGGAGACGCGAGCACTGTTGAGCTGTTGTCTTGCTGCACAAAATCAGTCGCTGCTTCATCAGTGCAGACAGGAGTCAGATCATGCTCGCCACTTGCGATGCGGCCGGGAACTCCGTCGACTGCAACAGAAGCTGTAGCTGCTTCGAGAGTGCAAATGTCGGCTTCGACTTCCAGATCTGCGTCTCCGGAGCCTCGTCTTGGTTGCTCTTGGTCCTCCTCAGAGCAGATAGGTTCCAGGTCGAGTCGATCCACTTTGTTGACTTTCTCAACGAGCTCTGGCATCAGCAGCTCGCAATACTGTGCGTCTACTTCGCACTGCAAGCGATCGGCTTGGTTGGAGAGCTGATCGTCGCATCCACTCGTACTGACAGCTTGGCCTTCGCACCAGTCTGAACCACTCGCCTCGATATCTCCTGTGAACGGTGGGGTGAAGTGACTCGGCTCGGTCGATACGCACGTCTGCTCATCAAACATGCCGAGGGGCGGCAGATCTCGCGTGCTTCGCTCCGGCAGGGTAGCTGCTGCACCGTCACCAGCCGGTCGTTCAGTGTCGCCGACTTGCTTCGCGGAAGACGTATACAGCAGCAGATCAATGGCGATTTCGAGATCGGTCCCATTGACAGCTGCGCTGTCACTGTCGTTCTGCACGGTCGTTTGATCCTCCTCGCCTGAGAGATCGAGGTGATCTGGTGCAAGTTGTTGGTCCATCTGATCGCACTTGTTGCCGGTGTCGATAGCAGAATCAACTGAGTGCGCCAGAGCCAGATCCTCTGAGCATTGAGGTTCCAGATCGACAGCATCTGGGTCTTGGTGGTCACAGTGAGCTTCAGATACCATCTCAATTCGCGACTCTGGACCCGGCTCGACGCTGGTTGCATGCTCCTCCATGTCGAGCGGGGCCGCTCGATCTGCTGAAGTAATGGTTGACGCACTCGATCTAGCTGACTTCGTCCATCGTTCAGACTCTCGTGTCTGCGTTGTGCTGCGAGTAAGTGAAGGTATTTGTGCGGTGGTGTCTGCGTCTGGTTGTCGAGTCGGATCCTCCAGGACTCTCGGACTCTGTGCTACGAACTGCGGTGGCGAGTCGCACTTGTGTACTCGTTGAGCGCAGACTGTGACAGGCTTCGCTGCCGGTTGATCCCAGCCCATCTCTTGGAAGACTCGCTCTCGGCGGGCCGTAGCTTCGTCGTCTTCGACCTCCGGTGCCTTGTCTCCGATCTTTGTCTTGCGTGTTCTTCTGCTGTTGCGCTTGCTTGTGTTCAAGGCTGCTGCTCTAGGGGTGTGCTCGAGGAAGAACTTGTTGTCGCTCAGTTGGTTCAGCACCCCACTCTGCGAGTCCCGGGCTCTCGAGCGTCGTGGGTCACCGCCAGATCGGCTCTGATGGTCCAGCAGTGTCCCGTGGCGAGGATCAGCAGCACTGACCATGTCTCGCGCTGCCTCTCGGTGCTTGTTGCGCGCCATCTGTAGCCCACTGCCCCGCGGTATCTCGGGTGTTGCTCCGCGCTTCGCCTTTCTCTTCGCAGTGCTCGCTTGAGTTGACGTCAGCAGCGTGCTCGCTGCGCGCTCGTGCTTGGCGTTTGTCGTCTTCTTCGCCTTCGCTTGTTTGGCTCCTGATGGTTGTGGTCTCCCCTGACTCGATGCCGCTCGCACTCGCTCTCGCTTGAAGACGCTCTGCAGCAGGTTGTACGTCTCCTGCTCGAGCTTGATCAGGTTCGACTGCTGGAACGACGGGCTGCGGAAGAGCATCTCGGTCCACTTGGAGCTCTTCATCTCTGGCGGAATCAGCGCTGAAGTGACCTCGGACTGGTCTGCAGTGGACCTGCGACTCGCGCTCGGGGGTCGCGGGAGTTTGGCAGACTGCGGACGGGTTCTGCTTGTGCTATCAGCTACAGCTGCAGCGAAGTCGTTGTCTCGTGCGATCGGATGTCGCGAAGCGGTCGCAGACTGCGGTCGGGCTCTCGGCTTCGTGGCGGTGTGGGTTGCATGAAGGATGTCGGTGAGACCTGGAGAACGACAGCCAGGAGTCACCTGTGCCTCGGTCTTGTGAAGTGGGGATGCCTGTCCGCCTTCGTCCAGCTGAACGCTTCGGGCGGCCCTGCTTTCTTTGTCTGACGCACACGCCCAGCCCAGCCACGCCGGCGCCACGTCGTTCGAGTACACGCTCTCAACTTCGAACTCGCGCACGATCTCGTGCTTCTGCCACCTGCTCGCGACATTCTGCGTGCTGCGCCAGCGGACTCCAGCGTCGTCACTCGAGGCGCTTGCGAGTCGGTCCTGCGCTTCCTCGAGTCGCCAGGGCGAGATGTACTCTCTTCTGGCCGCGTCGCCCATGCTGTCCGCTGCTCATCCATGCCGATTCTCCGTCCAGCATCGAGCCGTACAGTCAATTTATAGCTGTTATGTGAATGCCGGAGGTGTAGCAGACATGGCCAAATATAGATAGCATCTCCAC
>JAASFH010000117.1:0-35388 GCA_023333695.1 Globisporangium yorkense
AGACATCTGTGCGATGTACACTCCCATGTGTTTTTAACAGATTCTTAACTAATTATTAACTAATTATTAACGATTTGCTATTCCTCGGTGATTTCTCATTAACTACAATATATTGCAAATATTGCTCTTTCTTCTGTGAGTGTTGGTCGCAGACATTGTCCAATCAAGTGATTGATGAAATGCTTCAAGAGGGCTGCTGTTCATGCCTCCACGGATTTACTCAAGTCAAGTCGCCTTCGAGTAAAAATGGCGTCTGGAATACCGAGCAACAAAGGATTCCAATCATGTCTGAAGTCTCACCATCCAGTAAATCACGACGTAATGCGTCACCAAGTGTACCACCTGCGACCAAGCTTCTTGGAGCAGTTCCCTTCGCCCTCTTGCCATTCCCAAACCTGCTACGCACAAGCACAAGCGTCCGCGCCCTGCGTCTCCACCGCTACCAGTCCTCCAAGCCGCGATGCCAGCAACAAAGCCGCGTGCCAACAAGCGGCGCGAGTCCAAGCGCAAGCTCAGCGCCGCATTCCCAGATCCCAGCAGCAACGACACCGCCAGCAGCACTTCTGTTGCGTCTCTTGGACCAGCGACGACTGCTGTTACTACCTTAGCAAAGCGAACACCGACGACAGCGAGTGCTGCTGTTTCTGCAATTTTTGGTGACGACGATCGCGACGAGATCGCGATGGAGGCGCTCTCGCTGGTCGCGGTGTTTGCGGACACGGAGACGGAGGACGCCACGAATGACGCACACTTCTGGATCGCGCTGCTGCTCGACGACGTCACGCACGACATGCTCGTGTCCAGAGGCTCGAGCGTGCGCGTCACGTGGCTCAACAAGGTCGGCGACAGCGACGCAGGCGCCGCCACGAAGAAGAACCGCTACGAGTACGCTTACGACGACGCGCTCGAGGTCGACTCGATTCTCTGCCACGTGTTCGCGCTCGAGTGCGCGGACGGCTCAGTGGAAGTCACGGCCAAGTCGATAGAGAGGGTGCGTGCGACTAGAACTCGAGAGCGCACTCACTGATGAGGAGCTTGCCACTTACAGCTGGATGTGATGCGATGTTGTGCAGATCCAACGTCGCCTGGCTCGCGCGAAGGCTGCACTCACAAGCTCGGACGCGGAGATTGATGGCAACGACGAAGACGACTCGGGCGACGACGAGAAGCCACCGACCACCGCGCGTCAGCGCAAGCAGCTCGCGACTACTGAGCGCGAAGACGGTCGCGCGCAAGCCAAACGAGCGCGCACGTCTGGAGCTCGCAGCGCTACTGGTGGTCGCGCTCGCTCCTCTGCCGGCGTTCCGAAGAAGCTGAGCAAGCGCGAGGCTGCGCTCGTCGTTCCACCGCACTACGCGACAGTGGACATCGGGCTCTACAAGGATCGCGAGCTCCGCGGCTTGCACCCGTTCGTGCCGATCAAGAACGACGTTCTCGCTGCGAACAAGGAGGTGATTCGCGCAGTGCTGACGAAGAACTACGAGCTGCTCGAGACAGTTACCGAGTCGCCCGACGCGTACAGCCTCATGAGCGCGTTCAGCACGACTCAGAGCGTCGGCGTCAAGATGACGGCGCTGCAGCACGCGATCCAGGAAAACGACGTGAGGGCAGTGGCGCAGCTGCTCAAGGCGGGTGACGCAGTGAAGACGGCCAGCTTCGCCAAGGCGCCGAGCAGCTTCCTGCCGAAACACTCGACCGGCGCGCACACGAGCTCTTTCAGCGACTACAACCGGCGCGCGATCAACGCCAGCCGCGGTGGACGAGAGGGCAACAACGCGCTGCTCGCGGACTCGGAACTGAGCGCCGGGCGCAACGCCAAGAAGGAGACCAAGTTCTTGTGGAGCAACCCGCGCTCGAGTCTCAAGATGCTCACGCTCCTGTATCCGTCGGGGAACTGGGCCGGGCATCACAACGTGCCTCACAACGTCGCCGCCGTGGCGCGCGCAGGGAATCTCCCGCTGCTGACCAAGATGGTGGAGACGCTGGCGCGCAACGGCGGGTGGGGCTTCAACGACCTGCACCTCCGCGTGCTCTCGCTGGGTGGCGAAGAGCTCCCAGCGTTCCGCGCCGCGTCGATCTGCAAGAAAGCGCAGACGTCGAAGCTTCAACCACTCCACTTCGCGGCGCTCAACCCGAGCAGCAAGTACCTCAAGCAGCTTTGGGACGCGCTCGACGAGAAGCCCGAGCGCTGCCGAGACGACGGCGGCTTCGAGCTGCTCCACTACGCGGCCGTCTCTGCCTCCAGCGACAACCTCGCGTTCCTCGTCGAGAACAGCTGTAGCCTGCTCGCCAAGACGAAAACCAAGAAGCTCTCGCCGCTCATGTGCGCGATCAGCGCGGGTCGGGACGAGAACGCGGTTGCGCTGCTCGACCTGGCGGCAGCGAAGACGCCGGACCTGCTCAAGCAAGTGGTGAATGCGCGAGACGCCGCCTCGTACCAAGCGATCCACTTCGCCGTCAAACACGGCTCGGTGGCGGTCATCGAGCGGCTGCTGCACCACGGCGTGTCAGCGAACGCCGTCGCTGGCGACAAGATGAGCGCGCTGTGCGTGGCGGCGATGACTGGCCAGTTCGAGGCGGCGACGACGCTCCTCTCGCGCGGGGCGAAGGTGGATCTCCCGAACAAGCTGGGCAAGACGCCGCTCATGTTCGCAGTGATGAACGGCCACACGCGGCTCGCGGCGCTGCTGATCAACCACGGCGCGAACCTGAACGCGTACGATACGTCCGAGAACAGCGTGGCGCACTACGCCGCGAGCTACGGCTGGCTGTCGTGCGTCGAGCTGCTCACGAGCGCCGGAGCGGAGCTCTGGGCGCGCAACGCCTGGGGCTTCGTGCCGCTCATCTGTGCGCTGCTCAAGCAGCGTCCGCAGTGTGCCGACTTCATGCTCGAGCACGACGCCGTCGGCCGCTTCCTGGACTTCCGCGACCGCGACGGCTGCACGATGTTGTTCCTCCAGTGCCAGCACTCGCGAAGCCTCGCGCAGATCACGTACCTCGTCGAGAAGGGGCTGAACCCGAACATCCCGAACGCGGTCGGCAAGTACGCTCTCGACGTGCTCATCGAGCGAGCGACGCCCAAAGATGAGGACTTCTTCGCGGCTGCGATCGAGGTGCTGCTCCGCCACGGCGCGTTGGCGCAGTACGAGACCGTCGAGGGTTCGGTGCGTCCCAACCAGCCGCTGAAAGCTGCGATCGAACGCCAGCTAGTGCAAGTCGCCAAGCTGCTCCTCTCACTCGGCAACGCGGACCCGGCGGTGGAAAACATGTACGGCGAAGACGCGTGGATGTGCGCGGCCAAGCGAGGCAGCTGGGGTGAGCCGTTCCTGCGGCTGCTGCTCGAGCACCACAACGAGAGGTCTGGCAGCACGAGCCCGATCCAGTTCCGCAACGCGGCGCACTGGGGGAACATCTTTCACATCATCGCCGAGAACTACGTCTACCATGACCAGAGCCAGCACCACTTCGCCAACGACTTCACCGGGATGCTCGGCATCGAGATCCTGCGCGAGTGCGTCACGCGGTGTCCGGATGCGCACGCGCTGATGAACTCCAAGCACAGGAGCACGCCGCTCATGATACTCGTGTCGAAGGAGCGCGAGGCGTTTGGAGATCTCGCGAACCGACCCGACCAGCTCGAGATCGTCAAGCGCATGGACACGATGTTCTCGGACGCAGTGCGCTTGTTCGCCGAGTACACGACCGATCCCGACGCGCTCGTGACGTACAACTACGTGCGCAACCCGAAGTACAAGAAGACGCTGGCCACCGATGCCGACATGGTCGTCGATGAGGCAGACGCATCACCACAGCCCAAGTACTTCATGGTCAAAGCGACTAGCATCCTGCACGTCGTGTGCGAGCGATCGCTCTTCTCGACGGCACGCTCGGTATCGAAGAAGTGGTACGGCGACGACCTCCTGAGCATCGTTCTCGAGCGGTTCACGTTCTCAAGGGACGAGATCAACTTCGCCGAGACGAGCGGGTGGTCGACGCCGCTGATGTTGGCCGTCCGGAACCGGAATACGCACGCCGCGAAGCTGCTGCTCGAGCAGGGCGCGGACCCGAACCTCTCGCCGTCGCAGTGCAAACCCTGCTCGACGCTAGAGCGCCCCGTGTCCGCCTCAAACTGCGGACTCCACCACACCCTCGAGAACACGGCGCTGATCAACGCTGCGAAGAACGGTGACGTGGAGATGGTGAAGCTGCTGCTGTCGTTCAAGGCAAGGTCGGCGTGCACGTTCGGGATCGATCGCCAGACGCCGCTGCACATTGCCATGAAACACGGGAATGTAGAGCTGACGAAGGTGTTGCTGGAGAGCGGTGCGGACGCGGCGGCGAGAGACGCGGACGGGAACACCCCGCTGCTCTGCGCGATCAAAGCGAACGCGTCGATCGCAGCCAAGCAGCCGCACGAAGGCGAGGTGAACTACTCGGGAAGCAGCGCCGGACTCACTGTGGCGAAGGCGAACGAGAGGATCTCCAGCACCCGGTCGGAGGCGATCATCGAGGCCGCGCTCGCGTACGACAGCGTGAAGCGCTCGCTGCGCCTCGGAGACCAACACGGCCGAACAGCAGTGTACTTCGCAGCGAAGAACCGCGACCTACCGCTCCTGCGCGTCCTAGCGAGCGCGCATCCGGACAAACGCTTGTGCGCGAACTGCACGGACGCCTTCGGGCGCACGCCGCTGCACGCTGCTGTGAACGCGGCACCGATGAACGCTGACGCGACGTTCGCCGTCGAGCGGTTCCTGCTGCTGAACGGCGCGGACGTGAACGCGGTGGACAGCTTCGGGTTCTCGGCGCTGCACTTCGCGCTGGTCAAGCTCGACCTGGACTGGCACGTGGAGTACGACTCACGGATCGCGGACAAGATTGAGGACCAGCGGCGGCTGGGCACGTACGAAAGCATCAAGCAGGCAGCGTCAAACAAGTACCTCGACCAGATCCCGTCTTCGGAGAGCGATCCGGTCGAGACCGTCTCGAACCTGGTTGCTGCGCGCGACGTTGACCTGCTGGTGCAGGACGCACTGGATCGCACTCCGATTCACCTGGCGGCGGCTACGGGCGCGTTCGTGTGCGCGTCGACGCTGCTGTCCAACCTCCCGTCGCGGAGCAGACAGCAGGTCGCGCTCGAGATGAAGGACGCGCGCGGGCTCACACCACTGGCGTGTGCGTTCTCGCACTTGCGTCAGACGACGATCACGATGCTCATCCAGAACAACGCAAGCGTGTCCGACTGGCTGCACCTCGACAGCAGCAGCAGCAACAGCAGCCACAGCAGCCACAGCAGCAAGGCGCGGAGCTTCTTCTACCACGCGGTGAAGCACTCGCTTGCAGGGATCTACCACCTGCTGCTCAACGCCAAGTTCTCTCGCCGCCAAGCCGTGGAGGACGCCGTGCTCTGCGGCGAGTTCCAACTTGCGAGCAACCTCATCATCGGCCTCGAGATCTCGAACGACAGCCGCTCGCTCGTGCGCAGCAACAGCAGCCTGGGCGAGACGCTGGTGCACTGCATCGCGCGCGTAAACAAGCCGTTCGACGATCTGCCGCGGAGTATCGCGTGGACGCTGGTGGAGAACGGCGTGAACCTCGACCACGTGAACGCCAAAGGGAACTCGGCGCTCCACTTCGCCGCGCGCAACGGGAACGCACACCTCATGGACTTCCTGCTGCACCACCAGTGCGATGTCAACCGGAGAAACCACGCGGGCGAGACGCCGCTCGTGTACGCGCTCCGCAAGGAGCACGCACAGCAGGCCAAGTGCGTCGGGCTGCTCGACTACTTCCTCAATGTTCGCTCGTTCGACGTGCACGCGAAGGACCAGCGCGGCCGGAACGTGCTGCTGCTCGTGCTCGACCTCTTCATCAGCGCGTTCCAAAGCGCCAACTCGGGTCTCTTCCGAGCCCTCGAGACGTTGCTGAAGAGAGGCTCCGAGCGCGACCTGGTCTTCGCCTCCGAGAAACACTGCTGGGGCGACGTGTACGGACATCGTTCTCCTTCTGCTTCGGAGGAGGGCGGTGGCGACGCAGCAGCAGCAGCAGCGCGGTCTGAGACCACATCCGCGCTGCTGCTCATCATGTACACCGCGCCGATCGTCATGCGGTACGAGCTCACGGAGCTGTTCCTCAAGCACAACACCCGGCTGACGACTGTCGACGGGAACGGGAACTCGGTGCTCATGCACCTGGTGGCGAAGAACCTCAAGCCGGAAATCGAGCTCGCGCTCGGGAAGGGCGTCGAGGCGCTGGACCCGCGCGAGCAGGAGAAGGAGATCAAGGCCGCGGTGGCACAGCGGAATGCGCTCGGCCAAACGGCGCTGCACGTCGCGGTCCAAGCGCTCGCGTACGGCGCGCTCGAGAACCACGACATGGTCGAGCTGCTGGTGTCTCGCGGCGCCGACTTCTCCGCGGTGAACCATGCGCGCGAGAGCGTGCTGGACTGCATCCGGAGCCAGAACTCGCGCGCTCTCTTCCAGTTCGTCCGCGCGGCATACCCGGCGATCGTGAGTGAGTCGGAGGACGAGTTCTTCGGAACCGACGACAGCAGCGACGTGGAGATGGAGAGCGCGGCTCCAGACTTCGCGCGCGACGCCGATGAGTTCCTCGAGCTCTGCGAAGCGTCTGGCAAGGTGAAGAAGACGCCGATCGTTCCGGCGGTGAACCGGAACTGCGACGTCGGGAGCGTGAGCCGCGTGCACTGCGCGACGGACAGCGAGACAGGCGAGCTGCTCCCAGGTGAGTACTTCAACGTGCTGCTCACCAAGGTGGACGTCAAGAACGGGCGCTACGGGCTGAACGCGTTCTACCGCATGCAAGTCGTGTTCGATGAGCTGCAGAGCATCTACATCCTGTTCACGAACTGGGGGCGCATCGGTGAGGCGGGCAAGTACCAGAACACGCCGTTCCGCGCCGTAGACGACGCCGTGGTCGAGTTCAAGAAGGTGTTCCGCTCCAAGACGGGTAACGTCTGGGACAGCCGCCGCACCGCGTTCGACAAGAAGCCCGGCAAGTACAACCTCGTGCAGCGCGTCGACGTGCACACCACGACGATCGCGAGCGAGGTCACCGAGCGGTTCAACGCGCGCGTGAAGCGTGCGGACGGCGCCGAACCGGCCGAGTTCGCGCCGTTCGCTCACCCGCAGCCGCGCAGCTTGACGCAGGTGCTGTACGCGATCACGGACATCCGCAGCCTGCATCTCGCGGCGACGCGCGACTGCAGCTACCACGGCGCGCTGCCGCTAGCGAAGAAAGCCGAACTCGACGCTGCGATCGCGAGGCTGCACGAGATCATCGTCGTGCTGCGCGAGCGCTCGGCGGTGGACAGCGAGATCCAAGCATTGACGGGGAACATCACGGACGAGGCCACGGCGCAGCTCGAGACCTTGTCAGCGAAGCTCTGCGCGCTCACGGAAGTGATCAGCGAGAAGAGCAGCCGGTACTACGAGGTGATGCCGTGCGATGAGAACGCGCTCGGGTCGGCGATCAAGGCGTTCGACAGCCCAGCAGCGGTGAACACGGAGCTCGTGCGCCTCAAGCTGCTCGCGGACATCACGCACACGTACAAGATCCTGCTCGGTGCGAAGCTGCGGCAGCACGAGATCCACCCGCTCGAGTACTGCCGCGCGGCGCTGCAAGTGAGCATCGCGCCGCTGGCCGCGATGTCGCACGAGATGGCGCTGCTCTCCAAGTATTTCTTCCGAGGCGTCCGCGCGCGAGAGCACAACAAGTACACTGTCTCCAACATCTTCCGCGTCGACCGGCACGGCGAGAAGGAGCGTCTAGCGGACTTGCTCAACAGTGAGCCTGCGCTGCGTACCAAGCCGACGCACCTGCTGTGGCACGGCACGAGGAGCACGAACCTCATGGGGATCCTCGCGCAGGGTCTGCGTATCGCGCCGCCCGAAGCCACGCATCACGGCTACGCGTACGGCAAGGGCTTGTACTTCGCAGACGTCGCGCAGAAGAGCCTCGGCTACTGCGGATCGTACTACTCGATCAGTGAGCAGAGCGTTGATGCTGAGACCGGGGAGCAGACCACCACGCAGCGGAAGGTGTACTACATGCTACTCTGCGAGGTCGCGCTGGGGACTCCGACACTCGCAGTGAGCGGCTCGAATGAGAGCTACGCCGCCGACAGCAGCGTCGAGAGCGTCAAGGCTCCTGGCACGCACGCGCCGGACATGTCCAAGTCGGTCATTTCACCCGACTGTGGGGCGGTCGTGCCTGTCGGCGCCGTCGGCGAGCCTGGCGTCGCGTACCCTCTCGAGCGCAAGTGGGCGATCGAGAAGTGCATATCGTCCGCGCGCGTGAACGAGACGCTGGATGCGGCGGCTGAGGGCTACCTCGACAAGCTGGTGGCGGAGTTCACGGGCGAAGATGCTATCGAAGTGACCGCCGGGGATGCCAAGAGCCACCTGATCGACCGCTGGTACACGAACGACACGAAGCTGACGATCGAGGTGCTGAAGCGACCGAGTGGGGAGACCGCAACGCGGAAGCCGGGCTACGACGTCTCGCTGCGCTGTACGCTTGTGCGGCGGCAGGAGACGCACACGTTCCACGTCCGCCGGTACCGCAACCTCCTGTTCAAGACACAGCTCGAGAAGGGCTTCCAGATCGCCAAGCCTAAGCAGCGCTCGCACTGGTCCTCGGCGCCAGAGTACAACGAGCTGATCGTGTACAAGGAGGCGCAGGCGCGCATCCGGTACCTCGTGGAAGTGCAGCTCCTGTAGAGTTCGGTTGTATGATACAAATGAAGGGATGGATGGAGTCTGTACTACGCTGATCTCTCTCTCTTCTCGTGCGAGGCGCTCGCTTGGGAAGGAGACTCGAGAACTCACTTACTGGCGCATCTTAACTCTTGGAGGCACGGAGCTGGAGGTTGTCGGTGCCGACTCGGGTGTGAGCTGCAGCTTTCGCAAAATGCCGCTCGGTTGCCGGCGTGGTCTCGCACTGTGGTGCGTTCGGCGCTGGCACCATGCTGGCTGGAGGAATGCGCGAGCGCCACGCCGAGACGTCGAGTGCAGCTGCGTCTCGTCCGCAGACTGCGAGTGGCTGCCCTGTGGAATCGTGACGATCCCTCGATAGGAGGGTGAGTCGGTCGAAACTGCGGTCATCGGCGCACAGACACCGACCGACGACACCCAAGATACAGGGGTCGTCATTACCACAAGTGGCTTTATCGGTCTCCAATATATCCGGTATCCGTCAGGCGACGCCGGTCTCCATTACCTCCAGCAGAAGCAGCAACAGTAGCGCGCGACCAGCTGAAGCTCGTGCTTTCGGAGGATGCGTGGTACGACCACAAGTGAGAGCAGACTTGAGTGAGGCAACGTATTGCATCGACGTCGGCATCCGCACTTCGAAGTGCTCGGCATGGTGGCTCGTCGAAGTCAGTTTTCAGCGTTCGCTGCTAGACCTGATGACGACTCACCCGCCTCGCCTTGCGATCGTCGAAGATTGATGAAGATTGTCTAATGTTGCAGTCGG
Organism: Globisporangium yorkense; assembly: GCA_023333695.1. Classification (NCBI taxonomy): domain Eukaryota; phylum Oomycota; class Peronosporomycetes; order Pythiales; family Pythiaceae; genus Globisporangium; species Globisporangium yorkense. The sequence continues at coordinate 9,493 of JAASFH010000117.1, forward strand.
GAGCAAGTGCGTGAGGGCTCGCTCTTGTCCGTCAGTAACTTTCTCTGCGCTGTATTCAGCGTGTGTCGAGCCCATATGCTAGAGTCCATGCTTGCTCGTGTTTACTCAACTGACAGAGGTGCTCCCACGAGTGCGAGCGCTCGCGTTGGGACACGGCGAGTACTGTAGGTACAGTGTCGAGGCTGAGTCGATCGCCACCGCGCGGCGGAGGTCTCGGGAGTCCGATACCTCCGATACCTTAGGCGGCGGCGGCGAGCAGATGAGAACTAAGGCTAAACCGTCAATCGAGCCGCCTTATCATCGAGGTGGGAGGCGGTGGAGCGGTGGCGGAAGCCTCCCAAGCAGGGAGGAACCCCCGCTACGCCAGCAAGAGCAACCATGCCGGTGGATGGTGGCGGCTACTGACTCTGACTCAGCAGAGGAAGGACGGAAGGAAGCCTGCGTCGCCGCGTTCGTGGCGTGATTGTGTTGTCGGTTCCCAATCTCAGAGGAACCGAACTGATACAACCCGCTTGTTGCTGCACTGCTGTTGGGGCAGTGAGCTGCTGTGCGATCCCACTAGTGAGTTTGCTGGTCGCCGTCTCGCTTCGTATTGATACTTTGCAGTAGCCACACGAGTCTGTGTGCGTCGGAGTGGGATCTCGGGATGCGCGATGACATTGCATACAGAGATAACAGAGAGACATCCTCTCGCTCTCTTACGCTTGGACCTCCAGGAACCTCCAAGCACGAACAACACCAACAACAGCGAAAGGCACCGACCAGCGCCGAGCGCACGCTCACTCACTCGACGCGTCGAGCTCACTCTTCAATCCACCTTGTGGTTTGCTCCCACCAGTTGCATCCGCCTTCCTGGACTCCTGGACCCGACGCTCAAGACCAGGATCAAGATGGCGCTCAGCACCACGCACGACTGCATTGATATCATGGACACGGACCTGGGCACGGACGCCACATGGCTAGCGGTACCAGATATCAAGGTTCTCGAGAGCCTCAACGGCGACGACGACGACGACGACGACGATGTCGGGAGCGATATCAACGCCGGAGCGCTCGCAGTCGACGGTCTCTACTCCAGCAGCCTCCTCCCGGCCACGCCGTTAGTCGTCGGTGAACTCATGGCGGACCTCGCACACATCTCAAGCGCCATTGAGTCGACACAGGAGTACGCGCACCTTCGCACGTGTCGCCGTCACCACCAGCGACGACGACAACAGCGTCCGGCAGCAATGCTCGAGTCGACCGTCGCCGCCGCAAAACCAGCTCTGGACTCCTCTCCGCAGCCTCGTGCCAACGCCAACGCGACACGGGCGAAGGCGAATGCGAAGACACAGTCAAAGAAGCCGCAGTCGAAAGCAAAGGTACCGACAACAGCACAAACACAGCCAGCCAACGCCAAACGCGGCAGTAGCGGACAACGACGCAAGAAGGACGAAGACACGCTTGACTGCATCTACACCGAGATTCGGGGTAGCGTCAGCATGTGCCGCTACTGGGGAAAGAAGTGCTGGAACCTGCGCGTGCCGAAGCCCACAGGCGGCTTCCACAGCCTCTGCCACTTCCACCGCGTCAAGGCGAACAACAACCAGCGCCGCTTCGACTACAAGCGCCGTGGGACGCTGTGGCGCGAGTTCGTTCCCGACCCGGACACCGAGGACATCTCGCTCTTCCCGCTGCCTCCTGCCGAGGTCAGCGGCCATGACACCAAGACCGGCGGTCACGACGCGAGCAGCGGTGTTTGCGCTCAGATACTGCACTTGGAGGCTGCGATGAAGTTCGAGCCGTTCTCGCGTCCTGTGGCGCTGCGAGACCAGGATGTGGAGCTCCTGCAGGAGCTCGTCGGATCCACAAACTTCTCGGATGGCAACGATCTCGATGTATCGTGGAACTGAAGCAGTAGATGGACTGCTGGAGTGTCCGAACACAATGCACACACTTGGGAGTCTCGGTCAGTCTTCGGTATCGGTAATCCATACACCTCTTATCTACCCCACTTCTTGTCTCTGAGTGCACCACCTGCCATCCAGAGCCGAGAGCCATTGCCCGCTTCACCTCCGTTGACAGTCGACGAAACGTGATCGAGTGTGTTCGAGCTCACCACGTTCCGGATCGGGTGTGTGGGTGTCGTGCAGACCATTCTCATCAAGTCGCTGATACAGTACACCATTGCCAGGTTTGTTCGATGGATCAGGTCCTTACGATTCTTGGAGCGCGGTGACTGCTCATTCGTGAACCCGCCGTCGGCTGCGCAGAGCTCACTGCGCCGAGTGCGTGGCCGTCCAGACCATTCGCCGTACTCTGTGCAGTAAGCGTTGCATCTGTGTGTTGGCATTGCCAAGCCGTAGAGCGACCAGCGCAGAGGATGGCGGAGGCACCGGATAAGCGCCGTGGTACCTCACACAAGAAGAGCAATCAAGGATCGAGAACCCCAGCACCGACGCCGGCGATTTCGTTGACAACTAGATCATCATTCGAACGCTCGCGAGCGGAGTGCTCAGGCTCTGCTCCTGCTGCTAGGGCTGCTGCGACGGAGGCGGCAGCGTCTCAAAGCGCGCCGAGCGGCGACGACTTCACTGGCCAAGACAAGGAGTGTTTCCTCCATTCGCAGCCAACAGTTCGTCCTCCTCCACATCCACCTGACGTGCCCTCCTCTACAACGGCCACAGCAAAGAGAACACGACAGACAACGTACGCAGTGAGGATGGCGCATCGGCGGAGTGTTACGACTACGACGATCAAGACAGGACTTCGAACGCACTGCCGCGACGACAACCTCTTACAGCTCATGCAAGAGTGCGTGGAGAGGTGCAGCAAAATCGCAGTTGAAGCATCGCTCCTCGCCACGTTCCATTCATACCGACAATTGGAGCAACACCAAGATCTGCCAGCCTTCAACTTCAACTACTTCAACCGGTGAGTGTCGGCTATCGCAAACCTCGGCAAGCGAAAGATTCCATCGGACGCAGCACTCGCTGACAGCCTACGAGAGTACACAGAGCTAGCACCGGCCGGAACTACATGGAACGCACGGCTACCTTGCTGTAACGACATGCTCCACGACATCGCAGCACAAGCACACACCAACTTTCACGTGTCGATGCACATGAATCTGTACAGCCGTGTACGACGGTAGCTAGAGATGCGGATCCTCGAGCGAGCTGTGGCAAATCAAGTCGACTACTACCAACGGCACGGGTGCAAGGTGATGGCGAGCTTACAGTCGATGCTGTGGCGAGCAGCCACTGATGCATCCGCGACTGTGAGCAAGCTTCTTCCCCAGTACCAGCGATTCCATTCATCCCCGATCCCACATGAAGAAATGAAATGGCTGGAGGCACTTGCAGACGAGGTTCGGTCGCAGATCGGTCCGCTACCAATCAAGGTGAAGTCAGCCTCAGAAGCGTGCTTGCCCTTCCTGTACAAGGTTCTCGGTGACCTCGAGCAAGCGAATGTGAGGTGCGAGCTGCGGTCGGCCGCGACGATTCTTGCAGGCTTCAAGACGGACGCGAATTCTCGGCGACGAGTTGCGGCGCGCGACGACGTCATCAAGGAGAAAGCGACCAAGCTGTTCTCACTCCTGCCAAACAAGCACATCCGCCCGATCGATGTAGCAGTAAGCGCGACCATTCTGAAGCAGTTAAGCTGCCATTTGGAGAGAAGCAACCCGGCCGGCTTCGGCGTCCTGAAGCCGTCCACCTTCTCGCAACGAGCTGATCTCTGGACCTTCTACTTCGACCTGGCACCGACGATCAAGGGAAAGAAAGTCCCGTTGTGCACGGGCAGGCGAGAGTTCGGCTACTTCATGAGGACGGACAGATTTTCGGCATTGTGGGTGATCGAGCGGCTCAAGCGAACCCCAATGGTGGATCAAGATGACCATTCTGGGCAACAAAAGCGCGCGAAGTCGCTGTACGATGCCGCCTCTCGTGTCGTCGCCGTGGACCCTGGTCGCAACCCAGTCCTGACCGCTGTTGTTGACGACTGCACCGCCTTCAACTCACTCATCGTTCCACGCTCGCGACTCAAGAAGGAGCGAAGAGAGATCAGTTCGGGCAACACAAGACACGAGACGGTCACGTGGACCAAGGAGCGCTTCTATCGGCAGGTTGGATACACTCGGCGGAACCACCTCACATCAACGTGGAAGAAGGCCACGCCTGCTGTTGTCGAGTTCGAGAAGGGGGCTCGTGGCACCAAGACGGCAAACTTTGGTGCAATCAAAAGCCACGTCCGCCACATGCTCGCCAACATCGACACCGTTCTGAATTTCTATAGTGCAGAGCGGTTCAAGAAGCTCGCCTTCACAACCTACCAGCGGCGAGAGAAGACGTACGCACGAATCGTGACAGAGCTCTGTGGTGGCACGTACGGCAACCCTCACGGCGAGCCTCCTAGTCGGCGAAGCAACAAGAAAGGTACTTTGATCGTCTGGGGAAATGCCAAGTTCCCCTCTCAAGCGGCGGGAAGCCCAGCTGTTCCGACGTCGACGCTCCGCCGCAAGGTTGGTGCTCGCGTGTCCACAGTCGATCAAGACGAGTTCCGCACCTGGAAGTTATCGTGCTGCTGTCATACGGTACTATGCGACTACGGTCGACCTAGCGGCGATGCCCGCTCCTCCTACATGCTGCGCGTTTGCAAGAACGAAGTATGCCCTCGCCGTGTGTGGGATCGGAACGTCTCGGCTGCGATCAACATCCTCTACCTCTTCCTGCTCCGAGTTCGAGGTGACGACCCAGAAGATCCTCCTCTAGTCTTTCGCCGTTCGACGGAGCTGCGAAATGACGTGCAGCAGATGAGAACAGCATTTTTCTGCCGAGGCTCTAGCTGACGGCACAAACGGAATCAATACTAACCCGGACATCATTTCGTGCCGCATATTTCCATCGCCATGTTTCGCCCGCTGCGCGCCGCCGCGTTCTCCAGCGCCACGTCCACCGTGTGCATCGGCAGCGGCCGCTTCGTGGTGCGCCCGCGCTTCCTCCCTCTCTCTCGCTCTAGCTGTTGGCAGGTGTCGATCATTTTCTCTGACCCCTGATCTGCTGCTGCGCGCACACACAGCGCGCGATGCTCGTGCCCGCTCTGCGCGCCGTCGGGAGCGAGGTGGTGATCGCGCAGACGCGCGGCCGTGACTTTGTGGACGCCTGCGTGCAGACGTGCGGTGCCTACGAGGTTGACGTCTTCCGCGCGGACGGCTCAACGGAGACCGAAGTCGTCGAGGTCGAAGGTGGGCTATATGAGAGTGAAAGTCTGTGAACGGGTTAATTGACACGGTTGTATGCAGCGGTTGGCTCGCTCGGAGACGCAGAGGGTAGAGCGGCGTTCCTGGCGCTGCCGGCACAGCTGCCAACGCTCAAGTACATCGGCTTTGCTGTGACGGACTCGGGCATCGTCAAAGACGGACAGGCGATCATCGACCTCGCGGAGTTCCTCTTCCAGTGCTTCCTGGCGATTCCTGGTACGAAGTTCGGTACTTTGGACTCTCAGGATCAAGGGAGCTGATGGTGATAGCATGTGTCTGTGTGCTGCTTGCAGACAACGTCCTCTCGGTCATCAACACGGACAACGTTCCCAACAATGGCGACGCTATCAAGAGGTGGAATTCGTCGTGGCCAGATCAAACAGCGAGGAACTGCGCTAACCACATCTCTTGACGTCTTCTGCTCTCGTTCGCACTCAGGTTCGTGCTGGAAGCGACGTGGAAGGGGAAGCCGGCCGACTCGGTAGCGTTTGAACGCTACCTGGCGTCGAAAGTGCACTTCCACAACACGATGGTGGACCGACTGACGAACCACCGCCCAGGAAACCCGCTCGTGCCGTCAACGGAGCCCCGTCCGCGCAAGGCGCTCGTTATCGAGGACCTGCACGGCGTGCTGGACGCAGCGGCGTTCACTGCGCAGCCTGGGGTGCACATCCGCACTACGAGTGCTCAGTTGGCTGAAGACCGCCTGCTCAAGCTCTGCGTCGCAAACGCGGTGAGCACAGCGATGGTGCAGCTCATGGCGCTGGCGCACGTGAACACGACGGTGCACTGCTACAAGGATCCGATCGTCCGCGAGTACATGGATCTGCTGTTCGAGATCGACATCGTGCCTGCGGTTGCGGTGCGCGGCATCTCGCGGGAGGCGGCGCAGCAGACGTACGACGAGTGGATGGCGCGCTTCCACCACGGCTACGCGGGTCTGGACACGTTCTGGGTGGCGCAGAACACGATGTTCAAGTACAGCGTCCGTCTGTTCTGCTCAATCGCAGCGAGCGCCGCGAACGACGCCGCGTACCGACCAAGCGCGCTCATGGCGTTCGCGACGGCGGTGATCCTGCGCTACCTGACTCCCGTCGAGCTGCAACCGAGCCGCGTGCTCGCGCGCGGGGAGCCGGTGTTCGTCGGCAAGATGGACCCGGTTGCCGCGTACACCTACGAGACGGTGAAGCTCTCGTGGGTGTACGGCGACACCATGACAGCGGACATCACGAGCGGCAAGTACGAATTCACGGACGACGCCGGCGGTCTCATCGCGCAGCAGCTCGGTGCGGCGAGCCAGGCCGTTCTCCGCGCCAGCGAGAGCAGCAGCGACGCGCACGTGTCGGCTGGCATTCGCGTCGGCGTGGCGGTCACGACGGCGCTGAGCACGCTGAGCGACTTCGACTTGTCCAAGGAGGTCTACGGCGCGTTCGCAGCCGACGTCGCCGACCTGTACGTGCGTCTGCTGCGCGTGAAGACGTCCGCGTCCGGATCCTCGCTTGACGTACTGAAGGAGGTTGTGCGCGCGCTTCCGCGTCGCTCGGCGCTGCACCAGTAGACTCTCCCTTCGAGTGTCCACTTGAGGTGGACACTACTTCTTTACAGAGGCTCTGTGTCCTGTTGCAGATTCCGAATTTGCAGAACTGAAGATGCTCACATTCAAAAATTGGATGGAACTTGTGCGGCTTCATTCGTAATTCATTTAATTGTTGGAGATCATGCTAATCGAGATCGGCTTCTGGTGCCAGGCAGGGGATGCCGCCGCGGCGTCTGACCCGGAGCGTCCGGACCCGCGGCGACTCGTGGACGACGCGTGGGCCAGCGCGCTGCTCTCCGACGCCATCAGCAGGCAGCGACTCGAGTGGTATCTCACGCGCGGCGCGTTCGTCGAGAGCCACGAGCTCGCGTACAGCTACTGCCGGTTCCCGGACTGCAGCGAGGCACTCAAGGACCCGAAGGTCATGGGCGCGTGCACGCTGACTGACGGCACGTTCTGCTGGCCGGAGGCGTACTGGCACTACGTGAGCTGCCACCACGTGAAGCCCCCAGCGGACTTCCTGCAGCACGTTGACGCGAACTTCGCGCGGCTGGAGGAGACGCGAGGAGGCGAGTCGAGTCTGCTGCTGTGGGACGAGATCGAGCAGCAGGCGGCGCCGATGCCTCGCGCGATGCAGGAGTGGATCACAGCACACACGACGCTCCAGTCGGTGTGAGAGACACGTAAGCAATGAAAGTCTATTGAGGTAGTTGCAGTGCTAGTGCTAGGCGTGGTGCGTGCAGCAGGTCCGAGAGGAGATGGTCGCATCTAGGACTTCCACGTCGCGCTCTTCGAGGACGACATCTCGAACGGGAAGATCGGCGCGCGCGGGACGACGGTGACGCCGCGGCACGTGGCGACCGAGATCTTCGCCTCGCGCAGCGTCTGCTCGACGGCGGCGGTGCCGTCGAGATCCACCGAGGTGACCGAGAGCCACCCGAAGCCCGGGAGCTCGAGCTCCACCACAGACGTCCGCTTGGGCTTGGACGCGAACTTGGACTTGGTCTTCACCTCGGTCGAGATGTAGTCCTTGAGGTACACGTTCTGCGACGGCACCAACGGACCGGCGAAGCTGAGCGCGTCGAGACCGCGCGGCGGAGAGAGCAGCCCGCCCGCGTGCTTCACGTACGTCTCCTCCGCATCTGGTTGACACGACGACAGACGACAGTCAGCAACACACACAGTCACGCTCGTGCAAACATGCACTACGTACTCGCAGTCTTGGTGAGATGGCCGGGCAGCACACCGTACCACGTGAGCAGAAGAAGGTTCTTGCTGTTGTGGCCGCCCATACTCTCGTAATCGAAGCGGGCGAGCGCGCCGAGGAAGAGACTGCGGCCAGGCTCGATCCGATACGTCGTCGCCTGTGAGGACGGACACCATTCAGTATGAGATACTACTGGCACTCAGCACAGCATGTTGATTCGACGTACCGGCAGCTGCTTGGTCGGGAACACGTTCCGGAGCTTCGCGGACCCGTCCAGCGCGAGCACTTCGATCAGCTTCTGGCGCTTCGTGTCCGTGATCAAGCCCGGCGTGTCAAGGATGTTGAAGAGCTCGTTGTTCGACACAACCGGGAGGTACTGGACAGCGAGCGTGGTGCCCGGGAGCGGTGACGTCGTCATCTCGCGGTCCTCCTCTTCCGCCTCCTCGAGCATCTCCAGGTCTTCACCCTCATTAAGGAACACGCTAGGTGACGTGTGCGTCTGCTGCGCGCCTTCCGCCGTTCTCTGCTGCTTCTGCGCGTTCTCACGGTCTTGCAGCACCTCGTCGTCGATGTTGAGCATCGCGATGGACTCGTCGTCCTTGAGATCGACCATCGAGACTTCCGGGAGCTTCATGTACTTGCGGTGGTTGTGCTGCCACTTGCGGTCCGAGAGGAACTTCATGAACGAGTTCAGGAACGTGCTCTTGCCGACGTTCGCGGCGCCGACGACGCACAGGTCACGGCCCTTGCGGTGCTTCTTCACGTCCTCGACGATCTCCTTCATGCCGATGCCCTTCATCGCGCTGATCAGGTACACTGCGATGATGTTCTCGATGCCCGCGTCCCTAGATGACAAGCAAACGAAGCTCATCAGCACTCGCACTCTCTCTCTCATATCACACACTATGCAGTCACACACTTGGCTTCGTTGCGGATGCGGCGCATGAGCCGGCGGATGCCCGACTTCTCCGGGATGAGATCGCCCTTGTTCACGACGAGCATTACGGGCTTCTTGCCGAAGATGTGGCGCGCCTTGGGCAGCAGGCTGCCGGAGATGTCGAGGATGTCGACAAGCTGGACCATGAGCATGTCCTTCGCGCGCAGCTCCATCACACGCTTCTCGTACTCCTGGTACGGCATCTTGGTGTCCGCGATCTTGCCGTACTGCGTCATCTGGAAGCACCGCTCGCAGCGCAGCTTCTTGAGGTCCTTGATGTGCGTCAGGTTGCCCAGCAGCTGCTTGGGGAAGTACCCGACCTTGCCCGCGTCTGCGTACTGCAGCTCGATGCCGCAGCCGCTGCAGCTCCACTTCTCCATCAGCTCCACGTGGCTCAGCACGCGCTCGAGCTCCAGCGGTGTCGCGCGCGCGCTCACGACGCTCTCCTTGCGACTCTTCTCCTTGGTGGCGCGGCGGCTGTGGGACTCGGACGGCGACGCGCAGCAGCTCGGCGAGCAGTGCAAGAAGCGCTGCGTCAGCTGGGACTGTGCGGCCACCGCCAGCTGCGCCACCTGCGGCGTCCGCTGCAGGCGCAGCGCCTGCGCGCGCAGAGCCTGGCGAGTGCGGCTCAGCATCCTTGAGAAAGTGGTGGACTGAGTCCACTCAAGTTCATTAAAATGCATTTTATGTCAATCACATAAAATGGAATGTTAACAATAAATAACGCAGAAAAGACAGCATTGCAGCAATGGCCGCCGCGCTCGAGCGCGCGCACCAGGAGCTGCTCGCGCTGCCGGCGCTGCAGCAGCTCGTACGATGATATTACAGCTGTGTATGTGTGTGTTGATAGGAGAGTGATGGTCACACACTCTCTCTCTTCATGTGCGCGTACGCAGACGCTGACGCAGCTGCGGGAGCTGGCGTGGAAGACGAAGGAGCTCGTGCTGCTCGCGCTCTTCCAGGAGGTCCGGCGGTCGAATTGCAACAGCAGATAAACGGCTCGCTAACTAGAGCGTGTGTAAGCAGTAGTAAAGAAGGAGACGAGTGCTCACGTGCAATGTGCATCACACGATTGCAGCACGCGTCGTCGGCGGACGCGGCGGAAGCGCTGCTCGCGCGAGTGCGCGACCGGAAGCTCGAGCGACGCACTGAGAAGCTCGAGAGCGCGTGCGTTAGATGGTTTCTAGGTAGAAACAGACGCGCGGTCGCCTAAGCTAAGTTATGGCGCTACGCTTGATGCGGCTCGCCAGGGATCGAGACGCGGTGCGCAAGCGAGAAGACGCGTTCCGAGCGGACTTCATGCAAATCGCTGCCAGCGAACTCGCGGTAGGAGGGCCGCACTGCTGCTGCTGCTGCAGTAGCTGAAGCTCCCAGTGTCCGGTGATCTCACTCGCTGACTACGTGCATGTGCGCTGACCAGCGACTCGGGGCGCCAGCGATGATCTCGTGGCAGAAGCTGGTGTTCGACAAGGACTGCTGCGCGCAAGCGTTCCGGCTGCTGCTCACGAGGATCAAGTCGTCTCGTCGGATTGCTGCGTCAAGTGCGTCGGGTTCGCAGCGGAGTCTGTCGGCTGGAGCCACTCAACAGCCCCAGAGAGAAGAGAGCGAGGAGCTGACAGGCGACAGCGTCCACCCAGAAGACGATCGCGCCAGTAGTGACGTTCCCAGTCATCTTCCACGGCAAAGACTCGGATTCAAGTCCAAGCTGCGGACTACTGTGCGCAAGTCGACGATGCCGGAAGGAGACGGTGTCGATGGATGGAACTACGACATCTCGGTCAGTGGATCTGAGCGGGAGCGAGGCAACAACAACGCGGAGACACCTCGTGAGAGCAGAACCGGAGGCTTCGAGCTGCCGATGCTCGCAGTCCCAGGCTCGAACGTCGTAATAGAGCGTCAAGCGAGCAACACCAAGCAGCAGGTCTTGAACCAGGCAGCGAAGGAGAGGAAGAGTCAGCTGCAAGTTCTGCAGCGTGAGAACGCCGTGCTGATGGACGAGAACGCGCGGCTGAAGGAAGAGCTTGCTCACTTGGAGGCTGTTAACGCAGTTCTACAGAACGACATTAGCGGTGCAGAGCCAGCAAACACCTTCGACCTCCGCCGCATGCGATTGGTTCAAGCGCAGAACCTGCAGCTCCAGCGCCAGGTCTCGTTGCTTCAGAGCTCTGTCGCTGATATGCAACAAACCGAGTCGAGTCTTCTCGCTGCGCTCAACCGATGGCGCTCAGTGGTGGACGCTGGCGTGCAGGAAGCGAAGGCAGCAGGTGCCGACCAAGCCGGTCAGAGCGAAAGCGGGAAAGAGCTGAGGTGGATGATGGCGGTACCAGGCGCTCTTGTCAGCGAACTCAAACGGGTCGAAACACAAATCTGCAGCGCCAGCTCAGCGATTAGCACCGCGCTCGAGTCGAAACTGCGCGTCAGCGGCGCGTCGAGCTCGTATCTTCGATCTCCGGCGACGACTCTGAGAACAGCAGACGTCTACGCGGGCGGACATCACCCGCCGACCTCCCATCTGCGACTCGACCGCGTCAAGCTTCTCGAGAGCAAACTTGTTCGGCTCGGGAGACTCGCGGACGCGTTTACGGAGGACGTGCTTCAGACTCGACCACCGCGAGTCCGGATCGACAGCGCTCTGCGTGAAGAGCGGCACGACGTCTCAGCCCTTGCTGACGCCACGAGGCATGTGCTGCTTGAACTTGGAGCTCTCGGCGCAGTTGTGTCGATCTCAACGACACCAGAAGAGGCAGACAATGAGTCCCAGCTCACCGCCATGCACGTGCTCAAGGTATTCGCGGCTGCCAGCAACGGCAAAGATCGCGAGAAGGCCTTGAAGATGATGTTGAAGCAACTGCACGCGCGCCACGTCGCGATGGAGAACGAAATGAACGCATGTCGTCGGGAGACGCGGCACTGGCGGGTAGCGTGGCAGATGCAAGCCGAGATCGTGACTCTGCTGGCGAATCGGGTGTCGACACTCGGAGACAAGAAGATGCAGTGGTTCCACGCTGCTCTCGCCGATCCGCTTCGGCGAATCGTGCAGGCGTTCGACGGTTTCCAGCGCGCGCAGATCGAGGGCACGTCGAGACAGAACCCGCACCTCCCGGTCTTGATCGAGACGCTCGAGAGTCAGCAAAGCGTTCTCGTCGAGTGTCTGAGTCAATGGCGATCGCATTCCGGCGCAGTCGAGACGCAGCTGAAGGCACTGTTTGACGACTACGAAGCGAACGCATCGGTGCTAGAGAGCAGCAACCAGTGAGCAACATGGTTCAGATGTGGTCGCATGGTGGCGGGTTCCGAGAGCGCCTCGAGGCGTTCAAAACGAAGTCAGGAAGTCGGAGGGCAAATCGCAGCTCGAGCTCGTGCTGCAGCTTCCTGCTAGCATGCGCGAAGGTGTACTCTGCCGAAGACGATCTCCACATCGCGGTGCGCTCGAGCATCGACATCTTCGACCCGCTGTCCAAGACGAAGTGCATGGTCTCCCGCTGGTCGTCGGCTTCACGATCTCCGCGACCAAGTCAACGCAGAACTCTGTTGGGGCATACGATCTGAGTCCTTGGACACGTCGCCTTCTGAGGCCTACAGACAAGTCGATCGCTCGCTCGCTACACGTGCTTCTTCGACTCCTCGGTGTACACACTGTCGTCTCCTGCTAGACAGGCCAGGAACCCCGTCTCGAGCGTTTGTCGGTTGAGCTGCTTCCCGATCAGCACGAGCTTGGACATGCGCGTCTCCCCGTCTCGCCATTCGGTCGACGGCGCGATCGTGTACGTGTCCAGCACGCACTGCACGATGCATCGGTGGGCGTCTCCCGCGACTGCGAGGACGCCTTTGATCCGCAGCACGTCGCTCTTCGCGTACTCGTCCACGACCAGTTTGAGCCACTCGCCGAACAGCGCGATGTCAACCTCGGCCTCCATCTCGAAGTGCACCGTATTGACGCCGCTCGTGTGCACGCCGCCGCGCGTGATCACGTGGTCGCCTACGTCATCCGTCCGCTGATCGCGGAACTTGATTGCGTCGAACGTGTTGACGTTGATGATCGCGCTGAGCGCCAGCTCGGCGTCCACGCACGTGTGCATGCGCGCGTCCTCGTTGATCGCCGCGATCGCGGCCTGCAGCTGCGTCAGCGCCTCGGGCCGGTCCGCCAGCAGGTCCGTCTTGTTGAGCGCGACGATGTCTGCGTACAGCAGCTGGCGGTGCAGTTCGACCGGGAAGCGGAAGCGCTGCGCGCGTGCGTCCCAGAGGCGGCTCGCCGCGTACGCGTCGACCATCGTAACGACCGCGTCGAGCCGGAAGCGCGACGCGCGCAGGCGTAGGAACGTCTCGATGATCGGCCCGGGGTCCGCGAGCCCCGTGGTCTCGACGACGAGGTAGTCGAAGCCGTCCTCGTCCACGATGCGCAGCAGGTAGTCGAGGATGCGCTCGAGCTCGCTGCTCTTGGACGCCTTGGAGCCCTGCGCGGCGGTGCAGCACATGCAGCCGTTCTGCATGACGAAGATGCCGTCCGCCGCCAGCTGCGCGCGCCGGGCGTCCGCCGCGCCGTCACTTGTGATGGGGCGTAGCAGCGCGTGGTCGATGCTGATCGCGCCGAGCTCGTTCTCGAGCACCATGACGCGCAGCGGCAGCGCCGGCGCGCGCAGGATGCGATTGAGCAGCGTCGTCTTGCCGGCGCCGAGGAAGCCCGTGAGGATCGTCACGGGGACCACCTTTGCATCGCTATCAGCAGCCGAAGACGCAGCGGAGGATGAGGCCGCTAGCGCGCGCGTCTTGCGCTGCACGCGCCGCTCGCGTCGCATCTGCGCGAAGAACGCGATGGCGTTCGCGAGCACGAGCGACGCGAAGAGCACGACGGCGGCCGCGACCACCAGCGGCCAGTGAGACGAGGTGGTAGAGTTCATGGCGGGGCTCTCGCTGCTGAGGACGTCAAGAATCTCGATTGGTGTGTGGTGATGGTGGCGCGGTAGCCGCCCGTAGCGCGTCGGCGGTGGCGGCGGCGCGCGGCGCTGTTGCAGCGATGGTGGATCTGGTGGCATAACTGGAAGATCGATTGTGGTGGTTTGGAATTTGGTGATGTATTTGGCTCGTTAAATTCTACTTTCGCCTATGTTCGATTTGTGACTGACGTCGTCTCAGCCTCGCCTCCTATGTCACGGAGCTCTCCGAGCTCCAAGCGCTCAGTTCCGCTCTGTGGTCTCACTTGTTACTTGTTGGAGACTGCTGGCCTTCCTGGTGAACTCGGATCTGTTGGTTGCTGCGGTGACTCGGATCCTCCGTTGGGATCGCGATCTTGAACTTATCAACAGAGTTCGTCGTCACTCGAAGCACTCACCGCGATCCTCTAGCTAGTTCATGAAGGAGGCTCCTCTGGCGGAGGTGACGCGGAGGACAAGAGCACCGAGAGGATCTGGAGGTCCTCCATCTGCAGCGCCACGGGGCTCAGGAACGGCTCGTACGTGGATGCGCCAGCGGCTCCAGACTGAAGCGATCCACTGTCCGCTTCAGGATCGGGATCGGAGACTCGAGGTGGGGCTGGAGTCGGAGCTGCTTCGACGGTACTGCTGGTGCTGGAGCTGGTTCCTGTTGTTGGAGTCGGTGTCCGCGTCGTATCACTGTCCTCCTTCGACGCTGCCGCTGCCGCTGCTGCTAGTGCGCGCGACGTAGCGGCAGCGACGCTCTGGATGCCTGCGAGACACATGTTAGGCTTGCTGACACCGATGCTGACGCCGCCGCCGACTGCGAGTGCTGCAGCCACCGAAGACGGCGACACCGTTGGTGCTGCTGCTGCTGCGCCGCCGAGCTTCTTGGTCTTCCTACGCTCCTCGAGTCGCCGCTGGTACTGGTTGGCGCAGTTACGGTGCCACTCGCAGAAGCTGTGCCTCTCGCCGTTGTCCTTGAGCGCGCGCTCGCTCCAGCATCGCTTGTTCGGGTACCGACAGAGCTCCTCCGGGTGGTCCGAGTCGCTCGCTCTGCGGCCACCACGACCTGCAGTTCCACCACCGGCTCCACCAGCAGCCCCACTCGACCGAGAGCTGCTTCGGGGTTTACTCGCGGCGCTCTTCTTGGTGACCAGCATGCCGCGATGGTCGCGCTTCATGCGAGCGCGCCGCGATTCGATTCTGCTAGCTGCGCGAGCGGTACCATCGCGAGGGAGAGCATGGCGGGTGCCGCCGATTGTGACAGTGTCAAACCCTCAAGTGTCCGCGGAGGAGTCGGAAGTGATGGCCGTCCCACTTGCTCCGCGCCGCCTGCCGCGAGAGTCTCACGGCCGGAAACGCTGGAGCTCTTGGCGCTCTGGCGCTTCAAGTGTGCTCCAGTGTTACTCGAGAGCGCGCGCGAGGCTCTCGGAGCGGAGGGAGTCAGCATGTGATCTGTTCGGAGCCGGCTGGAGTGTCCATTTCCAAGGACATCGTCGCCAGAGACGGGTCTCGTGATGCCCAAGCGCACAAAGGAGGACACGGCGGAAGATCGGCGCGGAGATTAGAAGACTGGACGAGGAGGAGGAGGAGGAGGACAAGCTGTCATGGGATCAGCTTCGTGCACAAGGCGCTCGATAGTGCTGGAGACGAGCTCTAACCACAGGGAGCGTTGCTATCGCTAGCTTAGTGTGCTGCCTGCCTGCCTGTCTGCCTGCGTGCTGCTCTACGGCTCGGGCAGCACGCAGCGACACGTGGGGCACTCCATCTTGACCTGCATCCAGCCTTGGAGACACTCGCGGTGGAAAATGTGCTCGCACGGCGCCAGCATGTAGTCGCGCGCGTCGATGTCGAGCTCCACCATGCAGATGACGCAGTCGATCGAGTTGTCCTCGGCGGACGACCGCAGCAGCGTCATCTCCTGCAGGTTGATGCGCCGCTCGTAGTTGTACTTGACGGGCAGGAACCGCGCCGGCACGAAGAACCGCGGGCCGTAGCGCTGTTGCAGCGTCAGCACGCCCACTTGGAGCGCCATCCACATCACCAGGACGTAGCACAGCTGTGGGTTCGGCTTGCTCTCGTACTGTCCATGTGTAACGAAGGAAGTGGACACGATCGGGTCAGTTGACAGTGAGCAGCGAGCGCCGCATCCTATCGCCACGTCGACGCAGGCTCACGGACGTTACGTACCATCGGGAACGCCGTGAGAAAGTTGCTCGGACAGCCGTAGAAGTAGAGCGGCAGGAACAGACGCAGCGCGCTGATGCCGTACAGGTACCCGAGGTCGAACGGATTCCGCACCTCCCTGGCAATACCGCAGCAGCAGTAGCAGTGTGAGTACTGGTCGTCTGCCGACAGCTCCAACCAACCTGCATACGAACGCACCGATGCACGTTGTGCACGATCTGCGGCACCCAGAACGAGTAGCAGATGAACACGAGCACTGGCAAATGGTTCTGCAGCACACAAGCAGCTCCCGAGTGAGCAACGCTTCCTCCCCTTCTTGACTCCGATCTGGACCAAGACGCACCGAGAAGTTGTAGAAGATGCAGAGCCCCGCGAGCAGCGACAGGTAGAACCGCGAGTAGAGCGTCGTGAGCTCCCGGCGCAGCGTCAGCCAGCCCTCCGCGAAGCCCTGCGGCCGTCGCGCCTTCCAAATGATCAGCAGATACCGCATCTCGAACACGGAGAAGATGATCAGCTTGACAAACGCCACGGACGCGAACGCTGCAAACACGTTCTACATGACCAGTCCGAGCTGGGAGAGTGAGTCTCGCCGCAGACATAGAGAAGCAAGGATTAGCAGCACCGCGTACCTGGGCAACGATGCCGATAGTCAGGTGACCGAGACAGAGGTACGAGTCGACGATCGCCTGCTGGCCGATCGTGAGCAGCGACACCTTGGCCGCCGTGGCCTGCGTGTTGGAGATCTGGAGCTGACGGAGCAGGAAGTAGATCTCGCTCATCGCGATGAGCGTCATGAGCACCGCGTATCGTGACGCCTTGGAGAAGAACACGTTCAGGTTCTCCTCCTGGAACGTCGTCTCGATCTTCAGGTACAGCCCGCAGTTCACGCTCGCGATCGTGCCCGAGAGCTTCATGTTGCGCAGCGCGTTCGCCAGGTGCTCGTCCGTCAAGTCGTCGTCGCCGTCCTCCTCATTCGTGCCGCCGTGCAGGTCCTGGCTGCCCGTGCCGTTCACGAGCTCCATCTCCACGATGCTCACGCATTGGTCGCTGAACGAGTCGCTGCTGCGGAACCGCGACACGTACGCGTACCGCGGCGGCGACACGTCCACGGCAACGTACTCGTCCCTGTTCGCGAGTACGGGCACGCCATCGATGACGCCAAAGTTGAGCATGTCCAGGCGCGGGTCGAGCGTGCCGTCCTGAGCTGCTGGCACCGGCTGTCCCTGCTCGTCCATGAGTCCGTTGTCCGCCAGTAACGACGAGTCCGTTGCCAGTGCCTTCCCGGGCGCGACGGTGGTGTCGTTGCCCTCCGGCCGCTGCTTGCGGTACAGCAGCTGCACGGTCGAGTCCGGCGAGTTGCCGAAGAGCGTGAGCTTGCCGAGCCGCCGCAGGAACACGCCCTGCACCGGCAAGATCGTGGCCGCGAGCGACGCCTGCTCCTCGTAGATCACGAGCTGGCCGGTCACGTACGCCACGTCCGCGCGCAGTTCCTTGGACGCTGGCGGCTTCATCTTGAGGAAGAGCCACGTGTGGCCCGCCTCCACGGGCTGCGTGTACTGCTGCAGCTGGATCTCGCGGTCCACCTTCAGGTACGGGCTGGCACGGCGGGAAGGAACCACGTCAGTCCCTTTCTAAGACACCAGACACCACAGACACAGCAACTGCGTACATGACGTCCGTGTAGACCGGCTTGATGGCGTCGTAGTCCTCCGGCGCGAGCGACTCCCACGTGCCTAGCCGGATACGGACCAGGGTCAGGTTCCATCGCTGATTGCCTACACACAGCGCCACGCACCCGAGTAGATGCCCGATACGTTGAGCGGCGGCTCGTCGCGCCGGTAGCCGGGCTGGGCCTCGAGCAGGTGGCCGAGCGCCTGCACCTTGGCGATGCGCTCCGAGTCGTTGAGCGGCTCGCGCGGCAGCGCGTAGCGGTTGTAGCCGCCCGCGTTGGCGCTCGGGCTGCCGCCGTTCTCGAGGCGGTTGCGGCGCTGCTGCGCGTCGGCGCCCGCGCGGTTGTCGAAGAAGAGCACCATGAAGCAGAGGAAGATGGCCATGCTGAGCAGCTGCATGCGCTGGCGCTGGAACTGCTGCTGGCGCCAGTCGGCCTCCATGGCCGCCATGTTGAGCCCCAGCAGGTCCGGCGCGCTGCCGTTGCCCCCGCTGCCGGCCCCGTTGCTGGCGTTCGTGCGCGGGGAGGCCGCGCGCACGATCATCACGACGCGGCCGTCGCCGCCGCCATGGTCCATACTGAGCGCAAGTGTGTGTGCGAAAGCGCAGAACTGAGAGGAGAGAAGGCACAAAATAGCACCAGCTAAATACAAAATTGACTGTGAAGAAAACGAGAAACGACAGTACGTGTGGGTTCAGACGCGTCTGAGTCTGAGAATGCGACCAATGATAACCATCGGCTCAGAATCGAGCAAGAAGATGATACCGACGGCGTATGACGAGCAGCTCCGCGCGGGCAAGGGCCGGTGCGCGGTCGCGACGCGGCGCGTGGCGGCGGGTACACGCGTGCTGCAGACGCGGGCGCTGGCGGCGCTCTCGGTCGCGCACTGCAACTTCTGCTTCGCGTCCGCCGAGCAGCAGACGCTGCGGCGCTGCGGCGGCTGCCGAAGGCTGCGCTACTGCTCGAGCGCGTGCCAGCAGCGCGACTGGCGCGACGGACGCCACGCGAGCGAGTGCCGCGCGTGGACGCGCATCCCCGCGGGCGTCGAGGACGCGGCGCTGCAGACGCTGCTGCTGGTCGCGCGGCTCGCAGCGCGCGGCGCGCACGCACTGCCGGAGGTGGCGCAGCTGCGCGCGCACGCCGAGGACCACGCGGCCGCCAAGCTGCAGCAGTTCCGCGAGATGGCGCTGCTCGTGCGCTCGCTGCTGCCGCTGAGCAGCGGTGATGACGCGCCGTCGCTCGACGCGGTCGTGCAGCTCTTCTGCCGCGTCAACTGCAACGCGTTCACGATCTGCGACGATGCGTGCGCGCCGCTGGGCATCGGCGTGTTCCCGCAAGGCGCGCTCTTCAACCACTCGTGCGCGCCCAACTGCGTTGTGAGCTTCTCCGGCCAGGAAATGAGTGTGCGCGCGATCGCGGACGTGGAACAGGGCGACGAGCTCACGGTGCGTGTCCTAACAAGAGAAGTGATGGCCTCTTGGAGCTCATCTGTGATGCTGCACCCGACAGATCTCGTACGTCGAGCTCCTCGAGAGCTCCGCCAAGCGCCAGCAAACCCTGCGCGAGTCGTACTTCTTCGACTGCCAGTGCCAGCGATGCACAGACGCGAGCTGCAAGGACGACTGGTATTTGGAGGGGTATGCGTGCTCCTCTTCGGGCTCGTCGAGCTGTGGTGTGGAAGGCGTCGTCGTCTTCTCGGAGGAGGAGGGAGACGCCTCGACCTCGAGTTGCAACAAGTGCGGCACCAAGCGCACGATACAGAGACGACGAGCGCTCGAGGCGGAGAGCGACGAGATTGACTCACTCCTGCGTGCACGTCCTCCTCCTCCACGTCCCGAGACGTGGCGCCTGTACGAGCGGCAGCAAGCGATCCTCGTCGAGGAGCTGGCGCTGCACCCTCGCAACGCGCACCTCGCCAAGTTCTACCGCGAGGTCGGCACGTTCCTGCTCGACTATCCGCTCCCGATCAGCGTCCGTCCGGAGCCGCCGACAGCTCTGGAGATGTTCACGCGCGAGCTGGCGGCGACCGAGTGGGTGCTGCCGGCCACGAAGCTGCCGGCGCGAGGGCTGCTGCACTTCCAGCTCGGCAAGCTGGTCTTTGGTGGTGAGCATGCCAGTGAGGACGATGCATCCAGAACTCTCTCGAGGCGTGACGTCGAGAAGGCGACGATGCACTTCCAGACAGCACTCTCCATGTACGCGCAGGCAACACTGACACTGTGGTGCTGCAGCACACTCGACTGACTCTGTGCGTTTGCGTGTGTACGCTCTGTAGCCTCAGCTGCGCGTACGGAGCTGAGAACGCCCTCGTCAAGAGTGTGCACGCGCACTTGGAGGAGGTGATGTGGACGTCTCGTGCACTGTGAGCTGGCGAGCAACAGAGTGGCATGGCGAACGAAAGAACCGTGTCATTCTCATCTACAGGTTGAAGTACGGGTCGATCTTGGCCCTGTACGCTGCTTTCGCGAACGCTGTCGGCAGGAGCGTGCGCAGGACGCTCTGCCCGATCACCTGCACGCGCGCGTTCGCCGGGAACTCGTACAGCACCTGATGTACTCGGCGGACGATCGCGAGCTCCGGATCCAACGCCACTGCTGCCACCGCTGCTTCGGCCGAGCTCTCGGGTTGAGGTGATGGCGACGAGATGCTCTCGCTTGGCTCGTTGGCGGTCGCTTGCGCGAGCGTCTGCAGCTTGCTGCTGGTCGCGAGCAACGCGCGCTGGACGACAGCCTCGTCCAGCGGGTTCAGGTCGATCAGGCGCAGGATCTGGTGGAACTCCCAGTCAGCAGTCGGGCAGTGGTGTTTGCGGCGCAGCTTGGCGCGCGCCATCGCCAGGAAGTACGTGTCTTCGTCTTCGATCTGCTCGAACTTGGCGCTGAACGTCGCCACCACCTTCCTACGAGCAGCAGCAGTGGCCGCGGTGCCGTCGAGCTGGTTCCTGTGGAACGGCCGCGCTGAGATCGCGTACAGCGGCGTGATATTCGCTCGGCGCTTCGTCACGTCCTGGGACGTGATCTTGACGCTCGGAGTGAGTGCCAGGAGCTCGAGCAGCACTGCGTAGCTCGCGTCCTTGGCGCTCGCTGCCAGCACCAGCGCGCGCAGTCCGTTGCGCTCCTGCTTGTTCGTCGCGAGCACGAATGGCGCGAACTCGATGAGTGTCCGGACAATCTCGACGCTCTGCGCGTTCGCGAGCGCCACGTGGATCGGGAGCCTGCCCTGCCGGTTGTACACCTGGCAGCCTGCCGCGTACCGCTCGCAGAGCAAGCGGACGACGTGGCATCGTCGTCGTTCGCTGGTGAGCATGTCGTCCTCGCCGTTGTTGTTCTCCAGAGAAGAAGTGGAGAGGTTCCCACTGCCTGAACTCGAGACGATCAGGTGCAGCGGGAGGTCGTCGTTCGGGGTGCTCTGCATACTGCACGCTTCCGGCATCGCGTCGACGATCGAGCGCACGAGCTCAAGTGCGTGCGGCTGGTGCAGGACGGCGTAGTGCAGCAGTGTCGTGCGTGTTTGCTGGATCATCGTCCACTCGAGCACCGCCGTCGAGGACTTGGACTCCGCGAGCGTCGCCTGCCACATCGCAGCCACGACGGCAGGCGGGAGCCTGTACTTGATCGCCAAGTGGATCGGTAGCAACCCGTTGCTAGCTCTCCGGATCAGCAGAGCGGCTGGGTACCGCTGCCAGAGAAGCTGCGTGAGCCACACGTGGTCGTCACAAAGCGCTACGCTCGTCTCAAAGGCGTCGATTGCCAGGTGCAGCGGCAGGTCGCCCTGCTTGGTGCGGAGCCCACAGAGCCGCGCCACGTCGAAGTGCTTCAGGAACGCCAGGACAAGCGCTTTGGCGTATGATGCGGAGCTGCAGGTGCTTGTGCTCTTGCTGTGCGCCGAGAAGAGCCGAACCGCGAGGTGGAACGGCGAGACGCCATGCGCGTTGAGCACGCAGATCGCATCGGCAGAGACCAAGTGACTGCTGAGGATCCAGCGCATGAGCTCGATTGGTGCTCGGTGCAGCACAGCGACGTGCAGCGGCGTGTCCCCGCACTTAGTCGTCGCCTCCCAGATAGAAGCTGCGCTTCCGGCCAGCAGGCGGACCAGATCGACGCTCGACCGCCGCTCACGCAGCGCAAGATGCAGCGGCGTCATCCCGAACGCGTCGACAGCTCGCAGCGCGTCGACGAACCCGCGGGCGATCGCGCGCACCACACGCAGTGGGAACACGTCGAAGTGACGCACCACGTAGTGCAGCGGCAGGTACGCGGCGCCGTCGCTGCCGCGCTGCTGCAGCTGGCGGCGGTGGCGCGTGGCGATGAGTTCGATGAGGGCGAAGTCGCGCTGGTGGCACCGCAGCGGAGCCCAGATGGCCCCGAGCAAGCGCTCGTGCACCATCCGCGAGACGTCGTAGAGGTAGAAGGCTGCAGGGACGAAGAGCGGCCGCTCGCCTCTGCTAGTAGCAACTGCGAGCTTGTTGCGCTCGAAGAACCGCTTCTTCGAGCTCATCTCGTGCTGCTGCTTCTGGAACACGTAGCGCTCGCACTTCGCGTCGCAGTCGTCGAGTTCGAACGGCGCGACGCTCGACACGCGCTCGAACTTGAACAGCGGGCGCTCGAGCGCGACGCTCCCAGTTTCGCGATCGACGTAGTAGTAGTGCTTCGTGTGAAGGTCCACGTGCTGCAGGAAGCGCGCTTCGATCCTCCGGCGGACACGCTGGCGCGTGACGTAGCTCCTCGCGAGCGTCTGGATCGTCTGCGCGGCGTCGGGGCGCAGCAGCGGCCGCGTCGCGAGCGTCACGCACCTGATCACGTCGGCCATGCACTCGACGACCTCCGGTTCGATCCACGTGACGTCCAAGCTGGTGCCGTATCGGCGCTTCCGCGTCGGAACGAACGCCACGCTGCGTCTGCGCTTCTCCTGCAGCGCGGTCTCCGCTGCTGCGCGTGTCTTCTTCTTCTCGTCGCGCTTGTCCGCGAGCTCGTCCTTCCAGTCGCCGAGCGCGTCTCGGAAGTCGTCCAGCGAGAACCTGAGCACGCGCGTCTTGGCCATCTCGAAGCTCACAGAGAGCGACGCGCTCGCGTCCACTGCAGTCAAGGGGGTCTTCTTGCTCTTGAGAGGCGAGGCAGGTGGAGCTTCTGGCGCTGTACTGACAGCGCTGCTGCTGCTGTCCTTAGCCAACCGTGTCTTCGCAGGTGACTCGGCGCGTTGGAACGCCGTCCAGAACGTCATGAACTCATCGAGCGTCACCTGCCCGTCCCCGCTCGTGTCCATGACGTGCATCATCTGCCGCACTTGCGCTGAGTCCATCTCGTGGCCCAGCGCCTTCGTGAGCTGCTGGAGCTCCTTCTCGTCGAGGAACCCGGATCCGTTGGCGTCGAACGCTCGGAACAACGTCTCGATTCGCTTGCGGCCCGCGTCGTCCGCGCTCTGCGGCGTCTCCTTGGCCGCTAACTTGAGCCTGCGCTTGGCCTTGAGCTGCTTCTCCTTCGCGCGCGCCTTGACCTTCAGCTCCTGTGTGAGAACCTCTGCTTGCGCTCTCGCCTTCGCCTCCTCGATCGCTTCTCTCTCGCGCTCGGCAGCCTCAAAGCCGTCGTACCACGCTAGGAAGTCGTCCAGCTGGACCTCCTGGCTGAGTGCGTCCTTGACGAGATGAGTGAGCGCCTTGCGGTACGCTAAGCCTTTGAGCGGGTACTTCCCGAGCACGCCGACAAGGCGAGGCAGCAGGTTCGACTCGAAGCACAAGAGCTGCAGGCTGCGACTTTCGTCCGCCTTCTTGACACCGGCAGTGTCGAGGTCGAGGTCACGAACGACGAGCGCGTCGGCGTTCTCGAGAAACGAACGACAGAGTTCGCGGCGCTGCGAGAGCCGACGCTGCTGCTTGGCGTCTTCGGTCTCGTCCTCTTCGAGCTGCAGCTTCGTGCGCCACCACACCTTGAACTCGTCGAGACTCACGCTGCCATCGCCACCGGTGTCGAGCATGCGGAAGATCTGACGGATCTTCAGCTCGTCTGCATCAGGAGAGAAGGAGGACGACGACGGTGCTGTGGCTCCAGACGTTCCGAGCACCAGCGCCCGATAGAACTTGCGGAACTCATCGAACGAGATGCTGCCGCTCTCGTCCACGTCGTAGTGCCGGAAGATGCGCGTGAGTCGCTCGTCGCTCGAGCCGGCGCCGCCGCCAAACTTGCTCAGGAACTGCGTCATGTGCGTCCCCATCTCGGGTGCGTCCCACTGCGTCGTGCCGCTCACCTCGTGGTAATAGTACACCTGGCCGGATGCTGAGTCGATGAGCTCCTCCCAGCCCTTCATCTCGACCTTGCGGACGCAGTAGAGGAACCACGCCGTGACCGTGTCTTCATGGAGCTCGGTGGGGCTGCTACTGCTGCTGCTGCTGGTGCCAAACTTGCTGCGGATCTGCTGCACCGCTGCCTCGAGATGTCTCCTTCGCATCATCGGGTGACCCAGTTGGAGCAGCACTCGTCCGCACTGGGACAGGTTCCATGACCGTGTTGTCTGCTGCTTGCTGTCAGCCTTCGACG
Organism: Globisporangium yorkense; assembly: GCA_023333695.1. Lineage (NCBI taxonomy): Eukaryota > Oomycota > Peronosporomycetes > Pythiales > Pythiaceae > Globisporangium > Globisporangium yorkense. The sequence continues at coordinate 33,709 of JAASFH010000117.1, forward strand.
ATGAAGCTCCTCCTTCCACCGCGTCCATGACGCCGCTGCTGTCAGCACTCGCAGCGTCCAGCTGAGCGTCGAAGAAGAGCGCGACCTTCTTGCTCCAGTCGAGCTTCGTACTCGGCACGACTTTCAGCAGCAGCGCGACGACGCTCTGCTCCATCTCCGGGTGGTTCCAGCGCTCGACGAGCGTGTCGACTTGGCGAAAGGACACGGGCAGGTTCTTCTTGTGCAGCACGTCGACCTGTTCCCACGACGCGTACTTCCCCTGGAGCTTCGTGCGCCGCTGATACGGCGCGTTGCTGATCCAGTAGTGGCTCAACGCGTCCCACGTGACAACCTCGTGCGCGCTGAACGGGTCCACCTCCCGCATGAGCGTGCGCAGCGGAGCGGTAACGCCGCCTCCGGTCGACAGCGACTGCCCAATCGCGACGCAGAGGTCCTCGAACTCGGCGCTGTCGAGCGCGCCGGAGCCGTCGTCGTCGTACTTTAGGAATACCGCGCGCAGATCCTGCAGCATCTCGACGTTGCTTGGATGGTCGTCGCCGCGGAGCAGCGCCTCAGTTGGCTCGGAGACCATTGCTGCGCGTCTGGCTTCCAGTGCGACAACGTGGCTCCACAGGCACTGGACGAAGCTCGGAAGCTCCCACTTGGACTCGCCCGTGACCACGTTGTAGTAGTACCTGGATGGTGAGGGAGGATCGAAGCCAGCGGCTGCGGCGTCATCGCCACCGCTGGTGTCCACGACGATCTCTTCCCAGACGGCTTCGGCCACTGGCACGGCTCGGTTCTCGCGCACGTGCAATCGGGCTGCCTCCAGCTCTCGCTCCCGTGTCAAGTCCTGAAGCAACCACGTGACGAAGTCGTGGCGCAGGATGATCATCTGGTTCGTCGTGTCGAGCTCGGACATGAGCTGGAACTGCTCGTTGTCGTCGCGGATCGGGCGACCCATGAGGCGGCAGAGCGCGTCGAGGTCTCCCAGCGAGATGCTTTCGCCCTGCGCCTCAGGACACAGCTCGTAGAACCGTTGCAGCGCTTCAGCGTCGAGCCGCCAGTACTCGGCCGCGTACCTCTGGTCATACGGGTCGCCATAGTCGTCCGCGGTGTCCATACTGCGCCTCGGAGCGCGTCGGTATCCGCGGAGGAACGACGGTTTGGTCAGCGGCCGCGTCCCAACGCCCCTTCACTTCCGAATTCGCCGCCGACCGCCCAAGCCGTGCCGCTCACAAGCCCCCTACGAAGATCGCGATGCCGCTCCAGCTCTACGCGAACCTCATCAGCCAGCCCAGCCGCTCAGGCAGGTTGCAGTGACTCGGCTCGAACTGTGTTGACAGTTGTGATAGACTGCGAGCGTTCTCCTCTCTTGTACTTGCTGTGGCAGTTGCGTGGGTGCTCAAGACCAAGAACCTCGAGTACGAGCTCATTCAGGCCGACTTCGGCGGACCCGTGTTCTCGTCGCCCGAGTTCCTCAAGCTCAACCCGAACGGCTTCATCCCGGTCATCAAGGACGGCGACTTCTCGCTCTACGAAGGGTGCGTGCATCGCTTCATCAATCTCTCTCTGAGCTGAAGCGATGGAGACGCCTTCGTCTTCTTCGCATCGGCATCAGACTCTCAGTCTGACAGCAACACTCACTAACCACCCGCCCACCACCCGCTTCTACAACAACTCGCAACAACTCTTGTCACC